>APFE030342660.1:4562-40822 GCA_000404065.3 Pinus taeda
CAACAGCTCCTAGGACGCTGAGCTCGACCCCTAGAGGTGGGGAAAGGAGTTAGACCTTCTATATTATGCCTTCTCTTTCTCATTTTCATGGTTGGACTCTAGAGGGAGAAGCTCTATTGTATTTTTTACTTGTATTTCTGCAATTTGAGGAAAATGAAGGCCAGGGTTTTTCAAACTTCATTGTGGATTCTTGTGGATTATTATGTTGATGGTGTGTTTCCTACTTGTCATTGTAAGTGTGTTTATGTGTTCCATTTCTTAATCTCTTGCTGCTATTTAAACAAAAGAAGTGACAAAGTTTGAATTCATGCATGCCATGCTCAACTTTCAATTTTGTTTAAAATTTATGTTTTCCACTGTCTAGAGAGGATTCGAATTCATTGTTTGCCCTCTTTAGCTTCTCTTCTTTCTTCCTCGATCATCTCTTTCAGCTAAAGGCATCAGCATAAACTCCTACCTTGCCCCAAAGACCCACCTGCAAAAACTGAGCTCAATCTCCGCACCCTGAATTGCACTCCCTCCAATCGCCACCAAAAAACCCAAAAACTTTAAATCAACCCCCCTTATCAGTTTACTAGCCTAAAATCCTTGTTCCTAATTGGTCAACTCATTCCTATTGACAAATTCACCGAGTTTGACCCGAGAGAGCCTTCTCATACCTCGTAGGGCTAGCTACGAGGTGAAATGGTTTGATGTTGCCTTGAAGGTTTGCCTTTCTCAGCCTGAGGTGAAATCTCAAGCGCTAACAGGACCTAGGACTAACGCAGAACTTCCTAAGCTTCGAGGTCTGGTAAAATCCAGGTGAGATTTTCCTTTCTCAAGGAAAATACATTATGAAGTTGCTCGAGAGATGTGGGATGGTGGATTGCAAGTCTGTGTCTACTCTGATGGAACTCAACTTCAAGAAGCTATGTGGAAGTGTTGTTGGGCCCGGATTGGCAAAACCCTTCTAGATATAAACAACTTGTGGTGGGCCCTAATGTTCTTGGTGAAGTCCCGTCTGGACATACACTTCGTTGTGAATACATTGAGTCAATTTATGGTCAAGCCTCATCACACACATTGGATTGTTGCTAAGAATCTCTTGAGAAATCTTCATTGCACAATCAACTATGGACTAGGATACACTGTAGGGAATTTGAGGCTATATGGATACACTGATGTTGACTAGGCTAGTAGTGTGGTGGATTGAAAGAGTACATCAGGATGTTGCTTCTCATTAGGGTCTGCTTCGATTTCATGGATAAGCAGGAAGCAAATATTGATTGCTTTGAGCACAGTCGAGGCCGAATATATTGCAGCTAGTATGGTGTGTTCTGAAGTTGTTTGGTTGAGGAAGCTCTTTAGTGAGTTATTTGAACACATGTTCGATACCGCTGTGATCTTTTGCAGCAACCAGAGTGGGATTCGCCTTTCAGAGAATCTCGTGTTCCACGACCGTTCCAAGCACATTGATATCAGGGACCACTTTATTTGGGATATGGTATAGTGGAGAGGAATAAGGCTCCAACACATCAGGACTGATGAGCAGATCGCAAACATCCTCACGAAGCCCTTAGGGAAGGTCAAATTCTTAGCTTTTCGAGAGAGACTTGAAGTCGTGGAAAGACCCTCCCATGAGGGTCCCGCTTGAGTTGGACATTGAGCTCTGAGAGCTCCTGGGGGGCTTGGGGTACTTCTTGGAGCTATGAGCGACCATAGGGTGAGTGGTTCACCTTCCCCTATTGGTGTGCTATGTACAGGGCGAGTGGTTTGTTACCCACTATTTTGTGGGTAATATCCCTAGGAAAAAAAAATCCAAGATGATCCTCAGCTGGCAGCCCCTTGCAGCCACCAGCTAGCTCATTATGCTATTTCTTCGCCACTTGAGTTAGCCATGTGGTCCCTCGCCCATATGCCAAGATCATATGTTTGAAAGTGGGCCTCCCAAACCTAAAGGTATGCCTTGTCATTTGGAAATTGAGTATTATGGTTTGCTTATCATGGACACTTTTGGGCATAGATTAATGGGGGGATTTGGCGAAAAGAATGGGCTAGGTTTGCCCTCTTGTCCCCTAGAGCCCTTTTAGGTATTAACCTTGGATTCTAGTACCGTGGAATCTTTTTTACCGACAATTTGGCTCTAGGGATAGTATTTCATGGGAAACCTCGATTTTGGTTGTGTGGTCCCACTCCCTTATCTGCTTATATTACCCTCTTTCCGTTCATTATTACCCCATTCATCATTTCTCCCACCTGGGTCCACATTCCTCCACTAGGTCCACATAGTGTTAGCACGCCCCTTTCCCTTGCCCACACCTTAGGTCATGGCCTGGAAATGAAGCTCGGACGTTGATGCAACTAAAAATAAAGAAAAAAGCATTTATGGCCACATTCAACATGAAAATGTACCACAAAATGCAAAATATGGTCAAGACAAACAAATTTAGCGCGTGGGCAAAAGCCAATACATGAGCTTTACCCCATCATCATGGCCATCACCCTAGTTACTATAGGTTCTATGAGCCTCCTTCATCATATAGGAACCCATGATTGTCCCAACCCCTAGTGGGCAATAAACTGCCCCACCATAAAAGGGGTTATTCACTGTTATATCTTATACATCATGCTCTTCCCCCTTGAGCCCCGAGCAGTTGATCAAAGAAAATCGTGAAAAGGGAAAAGGCATATAAAGAAGGGTGGAAAAATCAAGGTTGGGGCACCTCATGTACCACGATTTCTCCCTCCTTTACATTATAAACCCAAGTGTGGGCTTCCCTCTTATTAGTTGTCCTTGTACCCCAACGTGTGACCCAAGGCTACCCCTTCTCATTCCCTACTTCATCCACCTATCTACCACATGCCACCACCTTTTGAAGGATGTACCTTGACTATATTATTCCCTTTAGAAGTAGAATCCACCTAATAGGATTATTGGTTAACCCCATTTGGAGTTTAGGAGACATTGGCACACACCAAAGTCCATTATGGAAGGGCAGGCCATTATGAAGTTCCCACCTATGGTCCATGATTTGGTAAGCTCATTTACTTGATTTCTCTAATGACTTGTTGTACTAGGAAGCTATGGGACGCATTGGATCTTATGCAAGTTTGCAGATGGTTTCCATCTTGGTTTTGGCCTCCCTATACAGGGTCTTAATCCTCCAGAGGGCTACAGTGGCATATGTAGGGTGACGTTGAGAGCCATGGGCCTCCACAACAGCAGATTACACACCATGGATCCCCACAGCCATTCAAAGATTGCTCGTAGTTCACTTATTGGACAAGAAGGATGCACCTGATCCATCATGCCCCGCTGACCACAGATCTACACCATACACTTGGCAGATGATCTAGGACTTACACAATGATGTGGCATCACCTACACCATCATCCTAGCCCTTGCAAGCGATCTGCAGGCATCTTCAATTTGTTTGGAAACCCATGAGGACACTTATGTGCCCTAACGTCATTTGGAGCACCACATGTTATTACAAGGGTCCAACCCCTTGTCCACTGCTTTTGAGAGTCTTATTCTTCATTATGGCACCCATGGACCTGATTATGCCTCTTAGAGGGCCCTATGACATGCATAGATTATTATTTGACCTCTTGAGAGGCTTACCTTTTCATTTATGAGCTAGTTTGGTGGGCTTCTCACCAAAAGTTGAATTATTAGAACATTATTTTATTTTTGGGGTTTATTTAGGCCAAGGAGGCTAATTCGAACTCCTAAGTTGCATATAAATACAAGTGAGATGAGCTCATTTGCTCATCATCACTTTGGTTTGTATCTCTCTCTACTTTAGAGAATTTCGCACTTTTTCTGGGAATTGGAGCTTTTATGGATGAATTTTGATGTGTGGATATCGGTCTATCTTCTCTTGGAGCTTCTCTCTTGTCAATTGTGAATGGTTGGATATATTTTGTTACATGTAAGTACATGCTTTTATTTTTATACTTATTTTACTGTGACATATACATTGGACTAGGATTTTCATTGTTCTAGGGCTAATTGTTGCATGCATTAACTGCTTAAAATTATGGAATTTTGTCTCTATTATAGCATCTCTTAATGTATGTGCCATGTAATATGAACGAAATCTCCTGGGGGTAATCCTATCAAAGAATTTGACCCTGATAATCTATTTCCTTTGTGCTTCGAAGTATAATAGTTGCAAGATTGCTTCTCCTTGACCTAGAAGGCTAGCGAAGTGGTCTTGAGGCCTCCTTGATTGGGAACTAAGAAATCCTACTCATATTCATCATAGACTCCATTCTCCCAAAGATTAAGGCACTGATCTACCAAGAGTGGTCACTAAAAATCATATTCTTTCACCTAATTCCACGTCTAGCCAAGTTGGGGTACCTAGGGCATCAATTTCCCAACAAGCTAGCCACCCAAAAAGTTCGATCTCCTAGGGTCTCATGTGTTGGCCTTTCATCAAGCTCTCCTTCAATTTTGAAGCCATTTCGACGGTGCAGTTAGGAGAAAAGCCAAGCCCTAGCTCCGAGACCAAAACTTGCCCTGCCATCCCGAAGGCTAGAACCTCATAGGGTTAAAACAACACCTTCAAGTGAAAATACTTTCTTTTGATCCACTTGGCCCCATGTGGACCCGCTCCTTTGAAAGATCATTCTACAAGAACCATCTGGGATACCAATTCTAACAAGGATCTTGGGGATTGGGGAACTCCTTTACAAGTCTTGTCCCATAAACCCAACCCTCAAATCCTCTCTTCCTTTCCCTAGAACACATAGTACTTTGCTTAGAAAGCAAGCAAACCTTATCCTTCTAACTCTTCCAGGAAAGGGATTGTTTGAGTCACTCTACATCATTTCGTTGACTTATCCTTCATCGATGACTCCATAATATACCGGCCCTTGGCCTAGCATTTCCCTTTAGGTATTCCCCTTAGGTCCCCTGCTAGTTTGAGTGGTAACATGGTTCACCTTCCCCTATGAAACCCCATGATGGTTAACATGTGTGTAGGTTGTGTGGTTCACCTTCCCTTACGATTGATAACATGTGTGTAGGGCGAGTGGTTCACCTTCCCCTGTGATTGACATATGCATAGGATGAGTGGTTCACCTTCTCCTATGGCATAGGAGCAAGATGAGTGGTTCACCTTCTCTTGTTAATGCCCCAACATACATCCTACCCATGTAGTCCAAGACTCATGGGAAGTACATTTCATCTGGCTAATGAGTTCAGAAAAGTGGTTAGGGACCATAGCACTATCGATAGACGTATCGTGTACTGTCGTACTCCCTATGACTAGGATGCATGGTGTTCAACAACTTGATCTGAGATCAAGTCTAATTGAGGTTCTACCTTTGGACTGACTTTTGTCAGTGGAGAGTGGTAAGTTCTTGTGACTCACTCTCAATCAATTCTTCTTCATTATTCAAATCAGTGTTCAGCAAAGCAGAGATGAGATGATATATAGAGATGGTACATGACGACAAGATGGCATTATACCCAAAAGTGTTCCCCTTTAGGGTAGTGGAATTTTCCCACTCCTCAAAACCTCAACTTTGACCCTCACGTGTCGAGGGTCAAGGTTCCCTAACCAGGCAGTGGTTCACCATCAATTTACTAGGTTGTCAACCTCAATGCCGACTCTTAGAATAGCTAAGCATGCTAACACAGCTAGCGGCTCTAGCTCCCAACTGGATAATAAAAACAACAATGAACAATTTCAACACACCAGCCCAACATGTGGCTACCAACATGCCAAAGCCAACCATGGCTCTAAACATAGGTATATTGTTCTCGCCAGTTGTCTCATCACACATCTTTGCAACAGTTCCAGTGGTCTCATCACACATCTTTGTGACAGGTTTCTCATATCACATCTATTTTAGTCAACACGTTCGTCTTCCATTAAGATACGGGATGCTAGCTAGATACAGGATGGTTCCATTTTCTTCGTTTGTTGGTTCAAGTGGTGATAATTCAAGTTAGGCACAAACTATTGATTTGCTCTGGAATAATTTATACAACAAGATTTCTGATTCGATATCTAACAAGTCCACTTCTCGGCAGTCCAAAGTGAATCTCTATCACAATGCAGTTCTCAAGGAGTTGATTGACTCGAAAAGATTTTTATTATCTCAAGGTGAATATTTTAGCTAGGAAGAGTTGTTTGATTTACAAAAAAATAGAAGATCTTACTATGAATTTTGATGAAAATAGTGTGTTTAAAAGCGTTCCGAGCTTGATTCCACTATTAATTTGTCAAGGTATGATTACTGCTAAGGAGTATCTTATTAAGAAGGGTCTATCCGTAAAGGATGAACCTTATATTCATGTTTTAGGTCGGTATACACTGGAGGCAATCATGATTCATGTACTAGGCTCAGTCTTCAACTGTGTACAGGATTTATCCGTCATGAGGGTTTCTACATTGATCCAACATATTGATTCTACTGTACGAGTTCAAGCAGTGAATATGGGTTTGAAACAAGCTGCGGGTAAGGCCAATGTTCAGTTATATGATAAGAAAGATAACAAAAGCAAAGTCAAAGTTACTAGGAGTCATTATGCTATTGGGGTCAGCTTGGTAGAGTTATTGGTTGAAAGAAAATTTATTACTCTTAAAACAGACCTCAGCTATACGGATGTCTTACCAGTTTCTAAGAATAAGGGTTATATCAAAACCAAATGTTACACTATGTTCAATTTTGACTTAAGTCTCCTTCCGATTAAGCTAAATCTTCCCATGGTTTGTGAGCCGTTACCTTGGAAATCTAAGGTAGATGTACCTTCAACTTTAGCAGATATGGAAGGTGGTTACTTATATTTGTTGCCCTTGGCCTAGCATTTTCCCTTTAGGGATTCCCTTTAGGTCCCCTGATAGTTTGAGTGGTAACATGGTTCACCTTCCCCTGTGACACCCCATGATGGTTAACATGTGTGTAGGGTGAGTGGTTCACCTTCCCCTACGATTAATAACACGTGTGTAGGGCGAGTGGTTCACCTTCCCCTACGATTGACATATGCATAGGATGAGTGGTTCACCTTCTCCTATGGCATATGAGCAAGATGAGTGGTTCACCTTCTCCTGCTAATGCCCCAGCATACATCCTACCCATGTAGTCCAGGACTCATGGGAAGTACATCTCATCTGGCTAATGAGTTCAAAAAAGTGGTTAGGGACCATAGCACTATCGATGGATGTATCGCGTACTGTCGTACTCCCTATGACTAGGATGCATGGTGTTCAACAACTTGATCTGGGATCAAGTCTAATTGAGGTTCTACCTTTGGACTGAATGTTGTCAGTGTAGAGTGGTAAGTTCTTGTGACTCACTCTTGATCAATTCTTCTTCATTATTCAAATCAGTGTTCAACAAAGCAGAGATGAGAGGAGATATAGAGATGGTAAATGACGACAGGATGGCATTATGATCGATGATGACGGATGGATTGGCAGGTGGAATTCTCCCTAATTGAGAGGGAGTGTTAAAATTGGCAACTAGGGCCAAATTCCACCTTGGGACTGCTCATTTGATGAAGATGATGATTGCATTAAATTCCTCTTTTCGAGAGGACCAAAAATGATATGAAGATCATGCAATTTGGACAAAAAGAAGTGTGTTTTTGAATTTATTCCCACGTGTGCAAATTGTTTAGGTCGGACACATCATCATGTAGGCTCATGAAGCCCAATGGACATGACTCTTCACCCTCAACAACTTGTATAAATACAAGTGCCCTTTCACCTCATTTGGCATCATCATCACACACATTTCTTCGCTCTCCTTCTCTCATTGGTTCGTACAGCGATTGGGCAAATCTTCTCTCTCACACATGTGGTAGAACGACAAATTTTCTGGACAAACTGCAAGGGCCGAATTTCAAGACTGTTGTAGGAGTTTGCCTAGTGTTGACTGAGCACTTTGACTCATCCTTTGACTATGATTTTTGTGGGAAAATTTCCTTTTTGACAGGCCAAACAGTTTGGCACAAGAACCGAGAATTTGTTGGCAATTTGACCATAGGGTTGACCAAGTTTGACTGCAGTTTCCAGGACTATTTTGGCTGACTTTGACCACCTTATCAAGCCGAGTTTGACTAGGTATGGCCGACCTCCAAAAAGGAAGATTTGTTGTTGCGTTCACCACCTTTGACTTTCTGGTTAGAGCTGAATTTGACTGCAATTGACTGCAGTGTTAACAGGGTTGTTTTGACCGTGATTTGGCAAGTCAAATTTTCACTTTTGTACTCTCTCTGTTGAACATTTGATATATTAATAAGAAGAATTGATCAAAGGGTTTTCCCCACATTGGGGGTTTTCCCTGGCATCCACCAAATCTGGTGTCCTCTTGCCTTCTGCGTTTTATTTTATGTTTTATCTATAGTTACTATCAATGTGATTTATGGTTAATGTGATTGCTATTGGAAACTAATTTGGAAATTGTCATTCGACTACTTAAAGTACATTGAAGTAATTGTGCTAAGCATAGAACATACCATTGTTAACTAAATTTAACACAGAAACTCGCGTGTATGAGAAAATTCCCAACAACTCTTCTTTCCTTCACTACGGTTTCTTCCTTGATTCATTCTCCTTCGCTCTTCTTTCTTCTCCTTTCTATTGTAGATCTCACTTGTTGAGTTGATGTGTTAAATGAGGTCGAAGATGTCTCTATATATAGCCTTTCCAAGAGGTCGAATAGCCCCTCTCTAGGCTGACTTGTCTCTGTCAGGACCGACTTGTACTAGGAGGCTTCTAGGACTTTCTAGACTCAAAATAAATTCTCTTACAAAGTATATTTTGCCCGAATAGGTCTTACACGATGTTGATTCCTTTGACTCATGACAATAAATCCTATGACCCAACAAATCCTAGAAGCATGAAGAACATGCTTTTACCTAGAAGACCATCAATAAAGAGCATGAAACCCATGCTTTTAAAATTATTAACTTTTTTCTTTTCTTTTTTTGTTTGTTACATAAGATACATATTGAAATGAGTATAACAAAAATTATGAAGACCGAAACTAGTTACATTTCCAACACTCTCTCTTGAGTCTTAACTAGGCAGGTATTCATAAATGTACAACCAGTACAACATCATTCTCAAACCGAAGAGTTCTCATAAGAAGAGTCGGATCGATGAGCCAACTTTAAGCATCATCATTATAACAAGCGTTGTCTTCAAGGCCTAACTAGACATCTCTACTTCATTCAAGAGCATTATGCTGGGAGGATTTATGTGTGATACCGCACTACCTACCCCATTCAGATGTTCACAAGGAATGTCATTTTAGGACTATTCTTATCTTGGATTCCCTATCTTGAAAGAATATCAGCCCTCTACGACCACTCTTATCTTGGACACATGTCCTATCCTCAAAGAGTGTCGGTCCCTTTCCTTTCTTGGATGCTTTATCCTCACCACAGATGCTTATCCAATCCTCCACCATTCTCTCTCCAAGGCCTTCATTTAGACTTGTCATTGTTAGTCCTGGTCAAGTGCATGACACATGAAGAAGAGAATGCACATCTGATGTCCAACATCACTCCCTCTCAACCAGAGAGGATATCCCTATTCTCCTTTTAATTAGAGAATAGATCCTTGCTTCTATTCAAGGAGACTCCTTCACTCCCTCTCAAAACCAGAGGAGATTCCATACTTTCTTTTAATTTGGGAAGTCAAACACCACAAGCCTCATAGCTTGTCTTCATAAGAGAATCAGCTACTTGTTCTTCATAGCTGCATGGCTCCCTCTTTCTTCTGCATCTCAGTGTATTGAGCCTGCTTCCTTCCTTAGTATCATGGAGCCATCTTCTTCCTTTGTGACAAGGTTCAGGTCATCAATATTGCACATCACTTTCGTCTTGTTATATTGAGCCTTCTCAAACTTCAAGTTGATCATAGCTTCCTCATGAAAGTGATCCCCTTGTTGTACAAACTTGACCTTCGGGTTATCTTCTTGCATTGTTACCTTTCAATCTCAAGATGAAGACATCTTGACTTCATAATTGTCAGGTGTCATATGTTGAGGATGTCTCAACATTCTTCATATATTCCTGCAATATCCTTCTAATAGCGAAACAATATGTTAACCAAATAACCAATAACAGAAATATTAGACTTACCTCATCATGTTGACCTTCTCATCAAAGCATCGACATCCTCATGGTCCATCTCCACACCAGTCTTCCTTCATGCATCATAGTGCCCAAGGATCCCATTTGATTACCAAGTTACCATTTTCTTCCAAAGACTATACTAGATGTTGAACACCATTCTATATATTCTAGTGAGAAAGTCTTAATCTTTCATTCATTCTAGAGTAAGTCAAATTCATCCCTTTAGGCATCATATAATCAAATCACCATGCATAATATCTTATCAACTTCTTTTACAGGATTTTGTACATATGAATCCTACATAAAAGTTACTTCACATATGCATTCCTATGCTTCCAAACAATCATCTATCTATCTGCCCTACATTGAACCTGCAACCTGACCAATTGCATTCCTTCATCCTTTAAGAGTATCGTTTCCATACTATATGGAATGTATACTATTCTTGTCAAAATGCTTTTTCCAAGAACCTTCCAAAATGATGGTTCTTCTAAGATCATGATGATCTACCTTAGCAAAATGACTACCTCTAACATTATGTTAGAATGCCTAGCTGAACACTAATATGAAAAATGGTCCACTCTTCTCGATTTTGAACGACTAGATGATTCTTGCTAAGAAACTCAATCAAATAGACTCTACGTATACTACTATCTCGTGATGGCATACCAAAACAAAAATCTATTAAAGTAAACAGCAATGAATGTTATTCCAAAGGAAAGACCAACTATATAAGGAACCTGACAAAGAGGATGCCTTCTTCAATAGTAAAGATCTTTGACATCATCCTTCTCCGGCTTCTTCTCAAGTTCTCCCATTTCTTTAGCTATGTGAGCTTCGCTTATTTCCTTCATTTGTTGTTTTGCTTGTTTGGGCAATCCCTCTAGAAGTGTCCATATTCATTACATCCAAAGCATTGAACCTTTGACATATCTAGCTTCTTCTTGGATTTTCCAAACTTTCCCTTCTTCAGCGTCTTGATTCTAGCTATGAAGACTTGAGATTGTTCATCTTATTCAATCTCATCTTTTGCCTTGATCCTAGCTTCTTCAAAATGCATTGAGCCCATAACTCATCAAAAGGAGTTGAGTCTTTGTTAGAGTAGATGCTCGGTGAAAAACTGCTCCATTCTAGTGGCAAAGCATTTAGTACGCATCATTATTTCTGAATAAGAAATTGTCTCCCCAAGCCCCTGCAATTGATCTCTTATTTGAGAGCTCTTCATTAGAAAGGAGGCAATGTCCTCATCCTTCAACTTCTTAATTTTATATAGTTTATTTCTCAAAGACATCTTTTGTCCTAAGGTACTTATAGAGTACAAATTCACTAGCTTACCATACATAGCCTTAGAAGTCTTCAAGTTAGCAACAAATGGAACAAGTTGATCATTAATGGACTCAATAATGATCCTTTGTGCCCTTACTTCCCCTTTCCTGTATTTTGCTAGTTCTTGTCTTGTCTTTTCAAGGTTCAGCAATTTCACCAAGAATGTATTCCATTACTTCATGCTCTGTAAGTGCCAAATCAATCATTTTCTTCCATGCTAGGAAATTTGTTGAGCCAACAAGCTTATTTCTTTCCTTGCAGAAAGAACTTATATGACCTGTAGATCCAGACATAGAACAACAATATGATACTTACTTGTCAATCAATAATAATCTTCACTTCTCTGATGATGTCTCCAACTATCTTGAGGCTTTCAAGATCTTCAAAGAGACTTCAAAGATGTCCTAGAAAGATATCTTCTAGGATCCTTTCAGCGACAGCTTCAAAGAGTAATGTATGATACCAAGATCATTTGATGCCTTTTCCAAAGATGTTCTTTCAGGTAGGTTAGATCAGTTCAATCCTAAATTAGCTAGCTAACAGCTACACCTTCGTTCCTTTGATTTGACCCTGCAACTTTGATTTGCACCTTCGATCCTACAACTGTTGCAAAAACCCTAGTTTTAGTACAAGATAGTCCTTTTAAAAGTTCCTCCTTTGAGCGAGGCATATCCATTTGAGGTCAATGAGGTAAAGAGAGAATATATGCGCTTCTAGCAACTTGATACTACAGCTAGATCTTGTAAATCAAACCTAAAATTTCAGCCTTCCTTGTAGCTACAGAAACCCTAATTCTTCAAACCCTTCTTTGTGTCCACAAGATAATCTTTTCAGTTGCCTTCTCTTGTTCACCTTAGCTCTAATTCCATGCTCGAAAATGCAAAGTGGCAGCTATTAATTCAGATTCTCCTTATTCCTTAATACTTGCTTGTGAACTTTATTTATCTTTTTGTGTTTCTTAATTAGATATTTTCATCAAACAAATATCAAGATCAAAACAGAAAAGACAATGGGCATAGAAATTAGGCTCCAAGCCAAGGCAAAACCCTTCCAAGGGGAAAACCCAGAAAATCTCTTCTCTTCTTATAGAATCTACTTCAAATGAGACAACAAAGACCCAAACCGTAGACCAAGTCCTCCTCCAACACCAAGTCATCCCTCCAGAGAGACCTTCCAATTAGTTCAAAGTCAAACCAAGTCAACCAGAGACAAACCCGTCCAGAACTGCACCAGTCTCAGAATTTCGGACCTACAGTTAATTCAGAAATTTTGGCCCCTGCAACTACTCCAGAAAATCGCACGTGTGGGAGAAAATGCCCAAGAACTCTTCTTTCCTTCACTACGGTTTCTTCCTTTACTCCTCCTTCGCTCTTCTTTCTTCTCCTTTCTATTGCAAATCGAACTTTTAGAGTTGATGTGTCAAATGAGGTTGAAGATGTCTTTATATATAGCCTTTCCAAGAGGTTGAATAGCCCCTCTCTAGGCCGACTTGTCTCTGTTAGGGCGGATTTGTACTAGGAGGCTTCCAAGACTTTCTAGACCCAAAAATAAATTCTTTTACAAAGTGTAATTTACCCAGATGGGTCTTATAAAGATGATGTTGACTCCTTTGACTCATGACAATAAATCCTATGACCTAACAAACCCTAGAAGCACGAAGAACATGTTTTTACCTATAAGACCATCAATAAAAAGCATGAAACCCGTGCTTTTAAAATAATAACTATTTCTTTTGTTCTTTTGTTTGTTACATAAGATACATATTGAAATGAGTATAATAACAATTATGAAGACCAAAACTAGTTACATTTTCAACAGCAGTCAATACACGTGAGACAGTTGCAAAGCTAGTGGCAGTGACACAAGTAGTGTGAATTGTCCAGTTGCAGTTTGCAGACCCAGTTGCAGTGTGCAAGCGCAGTTCCAGCCAGAGAGGTTTCCAGAGTGCCGAAAAAGGAAAGGCGGCCAAGTTAATTCCAGTAGATGAAGCCAAGGGAAGCAGTGCGAATTGGTTAGTTGCAGAGAGCAAGGCACAGTTCCAACCAGAAACAATCAACCAGTCCATGTTGCAAAGGCTACAGATTGTGCACCAATGCCCAGAGGTGATCTAGAGGAAGGCAAGTAGTGTCAGTGAGCAGCAGGAGGTAGAGTTACTACCAAAAAAAAATTCTAGAGACGAGATTAATTTTTTCCCGCAACAGAACTATGAAATCCAGTTCGGCATGCAAACAAGAATGCGAGTTGTTGTAGAGAGGCTTTGCTGGAAGAAAATAGATTTCCTAGTGGTAGATCACGACTCAAAGGGAGTCTAGCTTCAAGGGAAGCAGCCCTATGGAAGCTCTAACACTTCAGATTCTGAGAGGTCAACACATCAAAACACACAGTTGTGGTGGTTGCAGCAGCACAGAAGCATCAGCAGTGTGAGATGAGGTCTATAGATCAATTTTCTGTTACAGTAGTTGCATCAGCAGCAGCAGCATGAGATTAGTTGCAGTGCACAGCAGTGTTGGCAGCAGTGCAAAGTGGCACAGTGCGGATGTCAGCAACAGCGCAGATGTAGAATGTTTTAGCTACAGGGTTAGCAGATGAATCAGAGTATGCGCACTGGCTTGATGGACAATGACAGGATGTTATAGATGTCAGACATCAACAGCGCGAGGGAAGATGTTACAGGTGAAGACAGTAGAACACCTTCCTTACTAAGAGGAAGTGTTAGTTTTTGTAGCATCAAACAAGTGTTCTAGTCTCGATTTGTGTCAGAGAGGCTAAGAACAGAAGATATCCAAAATCCAAAAAAGGCTTCGCGAGATTAGCTTAAAAAATGCCTTAATTAAATTAGTTTACCATCATTTAAATTTTTCCTCTCTAACTTAGGAAAATTAGTTAATTAATAGCAATTAATTAAGGAAAGGTGAGAATGCTCTAGAAACTCACACGGATTGAGCTTGAGATGATCTTAGTCGTTGATGGAGATCTAACCATTGTCGTTGGTTCACCAAAGACAGATTATAAGAGCGGGTCGATGGGGATGGAGAAGACACATCAAAGATGAGGGAGATCAGGGTAGATCGAATTTCCCAGAGAGCAAAGGTTTAGCGCAGGGAAGAATTCAAGCCAAACGATCTTTCCAGTGCCAGAGAGGCCGAGTTATTCCACTGGGGGTGTAGAACCCTATTTTGAAATTTAACCATAAAAACTCAGATTTAACAATTAACATCAAAATTTAATGCCCAAATTTTACAAGTACTTACTTGGAAATATCATTTGAAGGCGTTTTTGGGTTGTTGTTGCTCCCGCTCATGCTACCAAACCACCCCTTTTCCTCCCAGCCAATCTGGGATCAACCTATCTGGTTCCCAAACCCAAAAGACTTCAAAATAGAAATCTTTTGGCCTTCGTGCCCAAAGTTCCAAGAACAACCAGGGCTCATCGTCCTCTTTGTCTGTGAATTTCTTGGTATTTCTCCTTTATCTATGAAAGACCAAAACAAAATTCCCCCTCCAAAAGAATTTTCCTCTCCCCTCCTTCATGTTCCCTTCTGCCTCTCTATATTCACTCCTTCGCGGTCACCACTTCTTTACCAGTTGAATTCGCCGCTACCCTATACGATGACATCTCAAATCATCTTATTAACGTGTTATGACATTTGTTTATGGTATGGTAGGTTGACATGTGCGTTAGGTTTATTTTTAAAATTAGTATTTATTTATATATAAATGCTCTTGGCCCATACTATGTATTACATGTTTGTTTAATTTGTTATTTGACATAATTTATTAGTATAATATATATATATATATATAACCACCTTTCTAATTGACTAATAATTTTACATTTATATCTATAACCAAATTTACTTTATAGTTTAGATTTATATTATTGAGATTATTTAGAGTATTGCTTATTAATTATGATGCAATGAGCAATATGGGTGTTGATGGGTAAGGGTGTAACTTCTATCTGAAAGAGTGTCGTGTTATTGAACATTTATAGTCAATTTAGAATGTTTACTAGTGCATTGTATGTGATGCATGCATATGTAGCTATCATATGCATGCTTCATACGCATGCTAATATTCCTATATTCCCTATAATTCAATGGGTCATTGCAGAGGCTACGCAGAAACCTCAATGAGGCAGTTCAATTGAGCTAAGAAGCAAGGTGATTTAGGTGCTAGAGGCCGAGAAATTTCCAAAAGGGCTAGCAAGTCACTTCCAGAGGCAGAGCTACAGGATTCAACGAGTTCCGAAGGCAGAGAGAGTAGAGTCTGCGCAAGCACTGCACAAAGGCTCACGTAGGGGCAGTGCAAGTAGCCAATTTTGCCAGATTTCGGAGCCAAGATCGGTTGTGGAGTTGAGGCATTTGCCCCATAGATATTTTGGCCAAATATTTGTTGAGGATTTCCAATCAGGCATCCAGATATTATACTCAGAATTCTTACTATTGCATAATAAAATAAACCCTCATCTGCAACACCGGTTTTCCCACATTGAGCTTTTGAGGACTTTTGTCCAAAAACATCAGTGTCATTTTTATTTTGTGTGCTCTGTTTTTTTCTCAATTCCAATTTTGCTTCCACGGTGCATTTTATTTTTGGTGAAAATTGCAGTAGTGATTTTATTTGTTTTTTGTTGTAATAGAAAGTAAACTGCACATAATAATATTCAGTTAAGAAATAATATTCAGTTAAGATAATAATTTTCAGTTGTTGCAATAGTAAAAATTTCACAAGTACAGAGCGAGGTTCGTGACAAGAGGATTCTCGAAGAAAGAGGGAATGGAATACAAGGAGACGTTTGCTCCAATCGCCATGTATACTTCTATTTGGGTTGTTATATCTATTGCTTCAGAGATGTGGGGGAGGATACATCAAATAGATGTGAAGACAACCTTAAATGAGTTATTGAGGAGGAAGTATACATTAAGCAGCCTCGGGCTTTGAGATACATAGGAGGGATTTGCATGTGTGCAACTTGAAGAACCTACTTACGCAGGTACCTAGACCATGGTATTCAAGGATTGATGGGTACTTGTTGAGTATGGGCTTCACCAAGAGTGTGACAGATCCCAACCTGTACTACATGTTGAAAAACCAAGTACAATGTGTACAAGTACTATTTTTGAACTATTGATAATTATTTGTGAAGTATTCGAGATTCTTTTAATCTTTCTTCTTCATCAAATAATTACACTTCAGAAAGTCAACTAATAGCAACGACAAGAAAGCAAAGATCATAGTGCACAATAGATAAGAGACACCAGAACTTAGGCCAGTGGCCAGGGCAAACCCACAAGGGGAAAACCCAACAATCTTCTTTCCTTAGAGAACAAATCCAACAAGAGATATCAAAGTCAAGTTATGGTCAAAATAACAAACTTCACCAAGTGTCCAAGTTAGCCCTCATTAACAACTGTCAATCACAGGTTGAGACCTTTGTTATAGATTCAAATCTTTGTCACACAAGTTCAAACCTATGTGCTAGATTCGGATCTTTGTCACACATGTCACAACAGACCTCTATACTAGGTTCGGATCTCTATCACACCAATCACCATAAACCTCTGTATTAGATTTGGATCTCTATCACACCAATCACAATAGACCTTTTTACTATGTTCAGATCTCTATGACACGAGTCATCACAGACCTCTATACTAGGTTCGGATCTCTATCACACCGGTCACCACAAGTTCGGATCTTGCACATGTGATCTATTACAGATTTCATACCTCCTTTAAAGAATCAATTCGGTTCAGGCACAGGATACAAGTCACTTCTAGAGATTTCATAGAGATATTTTATATTCGAGAGACTTCTTTGACCTGCTTCTATACTTGATTTGTATGCCTAGAATTATGTATGTATGCTTAGACGAATTGTACATTTGAGGAGGACAAATGACTCTTATTTATAGCCACTTATGAGTTCGAACAAGTGTCATTGCTAGCTGAGCCAACTTAAGGAGATGGAGGGATGACTTGAACACTTGGGAGCCAAAACTAGATTTCAAAAATTTAAATTTTTGTTCTCTTTGATAAATACAAAATTTTGACAAGTACATCAATATGAAGACCGACCATAGCTACAAATCCAACACTACATACCTGTTGGTGATGATCCACTCATCTTGGTACTTTATCTTGCTAACCTATTTCTCATAGGGTTGAAGAAGCTTATTGAGATGTGAAAACAAGATTTGGCTTTGGAGTTCAAGATGAAGGACATCAGCATGATGCATTACTTCATGGGATTGGAGGTGTGGTAGCAGCCAGGAGAGATTTTCCCTGGCAAGGAAAATATGCAGTTGATATTCTAAGGAGGTTCAAGACGGCCGACTGCAAGCCTATGACTACACCTAGTATCACCAATCTAAAGAAGTTGAGTGCTTCGGATTTAAAAATTGTGGATCCCACTTTGTATAGGCAGTTGATTAATACTTTGATGTATATGGTCAACACTAAACGTTAAAGATGATGATCATTCATTTATTGTTCATTCCATTCCTCTCTCACTTTCAAAACTTTTATTGTATTCTCTCTCTCCTGAAACTTCTATTGTACTCTCTCTCTTGAAACTTCTATTGCACTCTCTCTCTCTCTCTTGAAACTTCTATTGCACTCTCTCTCTCTCTTAGAGTCGCTAGGGTTTTTTGGGCTTGTTGGATAATACTAAAGACCAAGGTTACAGTTTCATACCTTGGAGACACGGAAATTAAGGTTTTGAGATAAAACCCTAGGTTATACTTGTTGAAGTGAAGGAACAAGACATCTTGCATTGGAAAACACGCTTGTTGGATCTCCATGGGGTAAGCTAAGGTTTCCTTGGTTTTCCCTAGCTAGAGTTTTGGAGAGCTGGCCTTGTGATAAGGCTATGATATTTACATGAACATCTCTATGCATATCAATGAAGTTTCCAACTGTCCAATATTTGTATAAATTGCATATTTTTTCAGCCATCTATATTCTTCATGGTTTGTAATTTCCACAGCTATATGCTCATTTGACATAAGTTCTGGGTGATTATGTTAAGTGATCTAACATCATAATTTAAGAATATAGGATCAAATTTACTTTTGTTTTTACATCTTCCATAAGTGGTTTTCAGATTTGCTATATGCATGATAGGATTGCCCTTGAGGGCTGAAACTTATAGGAACACATTGGTATCTTTTTCTTTAATTTCCTAGTGGACTGGGGTTGTTAAGAGTTGAAATATAGTCCATTGTTACTGCTGTTTTATTTGTATTTTACAATGGAACTAAGGCTGAAAATTCACTGAGTTTTAAGATCCAGAAAACCTCTAGTAAAGAGGTTAAATTTCTTTTGCATTAAAAGTCAAAGAGGACAGAAATTTATACACAAAGATATCTACTGGGAGGAAGAAAAATTACTTTGCTCACCACACTTCCAGCATAGACAGACCATTAAGTTGTTGGCCTCAAGGAGAAAGGTAGAATAAAGCCATTTCTGCCGATCAGTGTATGGATTCCAAATTAGGGAATAATGCTTGTTTGCTTCCAAAGCAGGTTTTAGTTTCAGATCAAAACCATAATCAATTGGTAGTTCCTGGATAAATTCTCCGTGCTATTTTACTTTTCAAGGATTTTTTATCATTGAACACATTGTGAGGCAATTAACACTCAAAACCAGCAACTTGATGAAAGAGGCAATTAACACCCGAACGAGCCACTTGATGAAAGAGACTCAAAATGAGCTACTTGGTGAAAGAGGCACTGGCAAACTAATGCATGAATGAAGAAGTTATTGCTTCATAAGAGAACTCTCTTCATTAAGGATACTGGTAACGTATGCACAGTCTAGCTTACAATTGTCTGACTTCATCTCAAAGTGAAGTTTCTGATCCAAATATTAGGCCCCACATTGGCATGATCTATGGTTAGGATCCGTTTGCATCCATCAACTCATTATCCTCACCTTTGACATTTGAATTGAATGGATACTTGGATTTCTGCACACGTCTTAACTTCTGATATTCTGAATTTGTCTTGCAGACAGGTATGATGCCTAACTGGATATCTTGAAAGTGCTGCCAACAGAAGAGGCAAAAAAAAATCAGCTTTTGAGAACTATAACTCTAATGATGATTTGAGTACAATTCTTCTCAGTACACAGATGGCACTTAGTTCTTTCTTCATTTGTAAAATAAGTATGTGCTATCTTCCAGCACCAATTTGCTTGCAAACCATTTCTTCTGAGTATTGTAGCATTATCCTTCTTGGTTGTTCAATTTCATCATCCTGCTATTAAGATTTGTTTCTCAGAAAGGATTTAAAGTATGCTGTGAGCATTCCATCTATAAAGATCATTGTCAATGTTATAATATTGCAAATTTGGGAGAATGTGGGATGTTATTGCATGTTTATTTACATCGACATCTATACCAACAAAAGGGTTCAGATGTATGCATCTCTTTAAGCTTGGATGAATTCCCCACATTCAAACTTTGAAGTGATCAGTCTCTTTCCCTTACTGTGTCTGTCCTATCCACAAGCCTGTTAAATCAAACTGAAACCTCCTTTATCTGGATCATGTACATGACATCATTCTGGAAAAACTAAAATGTCAAAGATGCCTTGCATCTTTATTGCTTAATTTTTGTTTTATCCCAAAACCAAAATTGATCCAATGTGACCACATATTTGGCTGTATTGTAGGACATTGTGACTTATGATAGAAAGCTATAAATTTCCTTAATTAACAGAATAAACTTCACCCCGAAAATCTAGAACAGTTTGACTTACATACCTCAAAAGGGATATAGCTAAAGCTTTCAATACGTTCCTTTTGTTCTTCAAAGCTGAGAACCTTTCCAAAAGTGTCAACTAGAATCCTGAACGTATTTTCAGCACCCAAGTATGGTAACTTCTGCTCCTGGAGAAAACTTTGCACTGCTGTTTTTAACTCATCATAAGAGTAACCCTGCCCCCATAACTCAAGCATGCACTTCACAAGAACACCTGCAAACTTCCAAAACATCATATAAAACAAAGCTTTCCAAAAATAGTTAAATGCAAAAGCCACAATCACTCAACTTTCTAACCTTTGAAGCATATAATGATTGAAGACAAAATGAAATGATCAGATCAATGTCCCATCCGCATCCCAGTCAAGCAAGCGAGTAACCACCCCATACCTTTCTATGTATCATTAAAGAGAAAAATCGATGCATAGAAAGAAATATCTGTAAGTGGACAGGCAGCTATATCATAACTAATAATGAATATGTTTTTAACTTATAATTACAGAAATAAAAACAAAATAAAAAAAAAAAAAACCGGCATACAATGATATATCCACTTACTACTAGCACAGCCAAACAAAATGCTGATAGCCATCAAAATACTTATGTGCCATTTGTAAAGCTCCGAATTTGTAACACCAAGACAGGAGTGGAGGTCAGAAACTGAAAAACAGTTGGGGAACCCATGATTTCCTCCACTGGATCATGTATACAACTATGAATATTCTTATATTATTAAATCTAGACCATCGATAAATTTTTATATTTTAAAGAATGGAAATTCTAGAAGACCTATTACAAAATAGACTACGCCTATTGACATAACAAGACTTCAAGCATAATATTTAGCGGAAGGAAATTAAATTGTCCTCTTCCTCAAGTATCCTAAAAATTCTATGTATCAGCATTGTTATCCAAAAACTATACTCTGCAGAAAACAATGTCGACAAAATGTGATTCGTGTATGCCAAAAAGTGTTTTTGGCATGCATTTCATGGCTGTCCCCCATTTAGTCAAACCCCAAAATATATTTTGCATATGAAATAAACATTCTGAGATTTTTCAAGATGCAAATCAAAACTGTATGTTTTTAAACCAGCATATAGATCTGTGTATCATGCGCCAAGAGGGATCAAATATCTCGAGGTGCAAACCTTTCTTCAGTTTTGTGCTCTAAAAAAGGTTTGCACCTCAAAGGATCTAATCCATCTCGGCGCTTGATACATCAGGGATTAACATGGATCTACGCTGGTTAGTGTATTGCTCGGGATGAAGGAAATGTGTAATTCCTTTCATGCTTAACATGGAGTTGACACATAGCATGTATATAAATATATGTATAGAAGAAACATTCTGAGATTTTTCAAGATGCAAATCAAAACTGTATGTTTTTAAACCAGCATAGATCCATGTTAACACAAATCTATCACACACCAAGAGGATAAAATATCTCGAGGTGCAAACCTTTCTTCAGGTTTTGCGCTCTAAAAAAGGTTTGCACCTCAAGGGATCTAATCCCTCTCAGTACTTGATACATCCAAGATTAACATGGATCTACGTTGGTTAGTGTATTGCTCAGGATGAAGGAGATGTGTAATTCCTTCCATGCTAAACATGGAGTTGACACATAGTGTGTGTGTATATATATATAACCAACATAGATCCATATCAACCCCAGATCTATCAAGGGTCGAGAGGGATCAAATCTCTTGAGGGTGCAAACCTTTCTTCAACATTTGCACACTAAAAGAGTTTTGCACCTCAACAGATTTGATCCCTCTTGACACTTAATAGATCAGGATTAATATGGATCTATGCTAGTTTACTTTCAATTACTCTATCTCTCTATATAAAGTTGATGTATGATTCAGGTGGAAATTGAAGTATTTCATTTATGGTCGACATTGATAGATTTTTTTGTTACTATTATTTTTTAATTGTTAATTTAAGCATTATTTTATTAATTTTTAAATGCACCTTTACTGGACAACATGTCCCCCATGTTGGCTTGTAAAGCACCTCTCGGCAAAACAATTATTATTATTATCATATCATATCCATACATACATACATACATATATATGTCCTTAATCAACCCCTATGACCAACCTATACACTAGAAAAAGGACATGTTAACTCTCAAAACCACCCAATTAAAAGGTAACTAGGGAAAGCGCCAATACACACACACACATATTGAGGACAAACATATATATAGTGGTTTTGAGAGTTAACATGTTCTTTCTCCAGTGTGCACGCATGTGTGTGTATTGAGAGCTAACGTGTCCTTTGTCGAGCATGCATGCGTGTGTGTATTGAGAACTAACATGTCCTTTGTCCAGTGTGTGTATGTGTGTAGATCTTAATCAACCCCTATGACTAGATTATACACTGGGAAAAGGACAAGTTAGCTCTCAAAACCACCCAATTAAAAGGTAACTAAGGAAAGTGCCAATGTCACCCTACACAACCCCTTTGCACTTCTGAGTATTGCTTGCTAGCCTCAAGCGGGAAATCCCTTTGCAATCTGGAAATAAAATTTAATCTTGGAAAATGAAAGACTCTTCAGAACTGGAAAAATGACTTCTTGTTATGTCAAAATCATAAGTAAAATATGTGTAAAATAAATCATAACCACCAGTTAAAATGCTCATTTACACTTAAACAACTAATTATGCCTTGGAATCCATGCAAATTTGCCTCAAGTCAGCACTATTAAGTAAAGATCTACTGTAATATCCCCAATTTTGTAAGCATGGGAGTCACTAAGGAATTTTGCTCAATTTTAATAATATTAATTAAAAAGGGATAAATATTACCATGATTACCATGAGCAAATCATAATGTAACCGGGGAGTAGTAAACACTCCAACAATTGACAAGTTCTCTCTGTAAGCAGTGTTTTTTGGAGGGTGGGGGAGCATTTTCGTTACGACCCAAGGAAAGGATTTAGTGGTAGCCAGTGAGAGTTATCCAATTATCCTCTGCGTCAAATCTCGATCCAACTAAAGCATCGAGAGCATTCATTCCAAGTTGGTGATCGGTTCTTAATCGAGTTTGCATACTGGAAAGTTTGGTGTGAAAAAATGGTGAATTTTATTCAGATAACATATAGAGGACCTTTGTGTAGTGACTCCAGTGCTTTATTTAGTGATTGGCATGTGCTATGGTCTGTATATGGGAATGTCATGTCTGTCATTGTGGTGAATTCTAGTTGGAAGTGGTACAAGAAAATTAGTGTGAGTCTCTCGCTAGGAGACAGGAGTTTTAAACAATTCAAAAATTGGTCAATTCTGTCGATTTATGTGGAGAATTACAGTTAGAATTCACACTCTGCGGCCACCATCTTTTGGTGTGTTCTTGTCTTTAGTCTGCTCCAGTGTTCTGTAACAAACAGGGGACCATATCACCAGTTCAAAATCACCAAGGGATTTGAAATCAATAATTTGAAGATTTCTAGAATTCAATTGTCTTTTCTCAGTTTGTTAAACACAATAGAGGGTCTGGGTTATAGTACAAACCCCCTTCACATTCATAGAGTTGTTGGTTTTAGCAGTGAGGCATCAATGGGTTGTAAACATAAGGCAGCCATTACTCAGGTTCCAAAGAAGCTTGACTCACTGCAATTAGATGTCTTTAAGTTAGCATACAACATCTATTCAAGAGGTGAAAACAAAATCAAAGAAAATTGAAGACGAACTGTGTTGGAAAATGTAACTAGGTTCGGTCTTCATTTAATGTATTTGAGTCATCATGTAATGTACTTGTCAAAAGAATAAAGAAAAGAATTTTTATGTAATGTTCCTAAATAGGAATACAAATGATATAAAGCAAATAATATGTTCAGCAAAATATAAGAACGAAATACACATTAAACACCCATGGAAATGCTAGAAATAAGGGACTGTTGAGCCATTTTATTACTTCTTTGAGGGAAAAATACAATGCATAATAGAATGGTGAACCTAGGCTTGTCTCAATGGGCAAGCATGACCAAACCGAGGTGAGAAATGGCTGAACCGATGACTCTTCCAACTGCTGCACCAATATCCACTGCGCTGCCCAGAAAACTGCCTTTTTTGCTAAGTTCGAATGGCTGGAAAGTCCACTTCCTATGCTCAAAAAATTATAAGATTTGAGCCTCGGACTCCTTGGCCTAAACCCAGAAAATCCACAAAGGAATTTAGTTGGTTTAGACTTCTGAAATTCAACCGCCAAGGAGCTCAACTTCAACTGCAACTGCAAAACTCAACCTACTGGAATCTGCCTGTAAATCCTCTCGGAAAATGTCCCAAAGTGTTGGGCTGACCCCTACTACAAATCCCCTGACTTCACAGGTGGGCTTCCGGTCTGTAGCACCTGTTCCTAAGCCCCACAAAAATGTTGGACTAGCCCTTTGCGCTGTCTCTAAGCCCAGTAATTCGAACTACTGGGGTGTTGGCTCCAAAACTCTCAAGAAATGTTGGCCTACTACTGCGCTCCCAATCCTCTGACTCTCCCGGCAAATGGTTGATCAATGGTGGCTCCAACTCCTACTGCATATTCTCCAGATAGCCAAGAAATAGGCACTCCCTGTATGTGGTTGAATGATAGTGTTGTAACACACTCTCGAATCTCCTGAAATGCTTATGGAACTGCCTCCCTAGGGCGGGCATGAAAGGTCCCCTGAAGGAAAGGTTGAATCTCCCGCTTGAGAGATTCATGACTAAACAGTTGGTTGACTTAGCGAAACAGCAAAGCGAACAGTCAAGTAATTTCGATTTGCAAGGTATAAGAATCAATCCAAATGAGAGCTTCCTCCTCCTTTTATCTCCTTGGGCCTTCCTTGCCTCATGTCGGCCCATCCAACTATTCGAATTCCCTCCAAGCCATTCGAATGGCCTAGTTTGAATTCACATGTGCGTGGCCCCCACATTCCACTAGCAGCCAAATAAAGTCAAATTTCCTCCTAAGTCCCTAATTCAAAAATGGTGGGTTCTTTTCCTTAGCCAAAATTGTTCAAAATTGTGTAACAACACCTTATTACAAATGTATTTGAGAAGGGACATGACATTTTATTATTATTATTATTATGACTTATTAAAGCATGGGTTTCATGCTTGGGTCATCATGTTTTAGGTCAAAGTCCCCATTGAGGACTTATAGGATTTATTCTGAGTCAATAGAGTCATTGTACTTATAAAGAGACACTTCTTGGGCTTTTGAATCATGTAAAAAGGTTAAGTATTGAGTCAAATATGAATTTTGTTGTCTCCACACCAAGTCGACCTTAAGATGATCAGGTCGGCTTCAAAGGAGGCTATTCGACCTCACCAAAGGGCTATAAATGAAGCCATTTGAATTCCATTTGAAGCACACTCTCTCACAAGCAAGTTCGATCTCTCTTGAAGCCGGAAGAAGTGCGAAATAAAAGGAGGAGAAGGAAGTGCAAGTTTGGCCTAGAAGTAGGAAAAAGAGAAAACCAAACCTTTGGTGCAACTATCTCTCTCTCTCGTGCCCTAGTTTGGAAGATCGAAGTTCTCTTGTTGATACCATAGCCATTTGTGGTATGATGTCGTAGCTAGTTGTCGTGATGATGTCGTAACCAGTTGTCGTGTGACACTGCCACCTCAAAAAGTTGTATTGGAACAAGTTCGAAGGTTCTGAGTAATGATCGAAGTCTTTCAGTGAAGATCGAAGTCTCTAAGGCAAGGTCGAAGATGTTGGGTCGAAGAAAGTGTTGTCATTGTTGCTATTGTTTCTAGGTCAAGAAGGATCATCTACAAGTAAGTAAGAAGGCTAACTTGGTGTGGAGGAAAGTTTGTGTCAAGGTCAAGAGTCTTGGAATATCTCCGGAAAACTACTGAAGGAAGAATTATTGACTGGGTTTTCCCCTAGAAAGGGGCTTTGCCATGGTTGTGAGCCTATATCTGGTGTCCATTGTTTTATGTGTTATTGCTTTGGTAATTGCTTGATCAACTAAAAGAAAGAAGATATAAAGAATTGTAATAACAAATCAAGAACATCACAATTAATTATCAAGAATAAGAAAAGCTTTCTGCCTTTCTGATTTTCTAACATGGTATCAAAGCTTTGGTGAAGATAGAAGAAAAAGGCAGTCTCAAGCACTTGATCAAGGAACCATTCAAAGGGATTATCTTAGGGAAGGAGTCTACTATATTCAAGGAAGATGTCTAACACAATCAAGGGAGAGAACAAACTTGAAGGAGCCTCAAATATTATCTTGGAAGAAGAGGATTGACCTCATCCTTGAAAAGAACAAAAGTACTTGACTTAGTCAAAGGAAAAGTTAAGAAACCTATAGATGACTCCAGTAAAGTTAAGAAACCTACAGATGACTCCAGTGATGCTGACAAAGTAAATTTCAGAGAATTAGAATTGGTGGTCGTGACTCTAATGGTAGAACGAATAAATGACAATCTTGTCCCATTTATAGCCAACATCAATCATGCTCAGGAAATGTATGAAGCCTTGTCAAAGTTATTCACTATTAAGAACATTGGTCAAGTGGCAGGCTTGAAGAATGAACTAAGGACCACACTAAAGAAGATACAATGGCCTCCTCCTTTGTGAAGATAGCAAGAATTAGAGATGATATTTTGGCCATTGATGAAATTGTTCCAGACAAAGAACTTGTGATCGCTACCCTATTAGGATTGCCACCTACATGGAGTGCATTTGTTGCAGGACTTAGCAGTTGGAAGGAAGCTCCCACTTTTGAAGAACTATGGACTGCCTGCAGTCAAGAAGAATTGAGGATATCTCTAGTTGTCAATCTTGAAGGAGTTCCGAGTATCAAATGCCTACACTGCTCAAACCAAAGGAAAGAAGTCGAAAGGACCAAGGAGGAAAGTAGACATGTCCAAAGTAGAATGTTATCAATGTCATAAGAAGGGTCACTACAAGAGCGATTGTCCCGACAATCGAAGAAACAAGAAAAAATAAAGAGATCAAGCCAATGTTGTTGAAGAAGAAGACCTAAAGAAAGTCAAACCCAAAGAATCTGACATAAGGGACTTACACTACTGAGTCCTTTGCTTGTAGCCTTAGATATCTTATTTAATATTTTTGATGTTTTAGAATTTATAGGTTTTAACATGTTTTTGGAAAAGACTTTTCTTTTGTTTTATAAGTTTATAAGTATCCCTCAAGCATTGGAGGGAGCCTCCAACAACTCCCAAAGATAATTATCTCATTTCCTTTTAGTTTTTTGGTTTCATGCACTCATTTAGTTTTGATTATATTAAATATTAATCATCATTCCCCCTCTATTGTCTTGATTAGGAAAGCATCTACTATATTCTCAAGGAGTATGAAGGAGGACCTCTCAAAACAAGGTTTGTCAAAGAACAAAGGTATCCTTTAAAACATTGATTTATTTATAATAAATGTTTATTCATTTGACAATCTATTACTAACATTGTTGTGACTAGCTATATTGAATCATATTGATTCTTACCTTGGGAGATTCATCACTTGATAAATCTACCCCACTCCTATTCTTAACTAATTTTATAAAACCCTAGACAAGTTCTCTGAAAAACCCTAACCTAAGGGTATGCTAATCTAAATGTCTGAAGCCCTAAACTACTTAGGGATATTGAGAAATGTTATTTGAAGTTTTATTGATGATGTCATGTTTAGGATTTTGGTATGATCAAGAAAACCTAACTTGTTAGGGTTGAATGATAAAGTCTAAAATCCCAAACCTTTGGAATATTGGTAATTTTGGGTTTGCTATGTTCTTATATTGAAACCCTAACTCATTAGGGTTTGGTAGAATGTGTAAGCAAAACCCTTATAATGTCTTAGAAATGATTTTCTTGGTATGTGTGTGTTTGTCTGATCAAACCCTAGTTTGTTGATATTTGTGAAGTTGGGTTTGACTAACACATTATATGAAATGCCAATGCCTAATCATAAATTCCTAGATGTATCAATTGACCTGTTTGTCGGTGGTCATGAATCCTAGGGTTTGGGACTAAAGCCCTAGTCAAAGTTTGTTTCTCTAGGATGATAGTATTTGTGAAATTCTAGGGTTTTTGAGTTAAACCTTAGTAGAGGTGAAAATCTCTAATGTATGATGATAATACGAATTGGGTAAGATTGCTGAAATCTGATTTTTAGTTGGGATTGATGTTTGATTGAAAAATGTATGGTTTGCAACTAAGCTATAATTGGCTTTGGTTGTTTCTTTTGTATGAAATCTAGGATTTGTATAAATCCCTAGTGGAAAGTCTAACATATGAATTCTGAAAGTTGTTAGATGCCTTGTAGATCTATATTTGTTTAAATTGTTTGTAGGATTTGCTATATGTTATAGTAGGGTATGTCACACCTTTGAAAGAAACATTAAAACCCTAGATGAAATGAAAGTTGTTATGAAGTAGTCTAGGGTTTATGACAAAGTCCCTAGCAAGATGTTAAAGAGTATGTGTCTCTTGTTTAAGTTTAGGTATCTGATATATGTAAGGTTGAAATGTTTCTGTAACTCTGATATGGCTAACTTCATGCTTCTATAGATTTGGTTGTACTTGCTATTTAAGTTGTGCAGGTACACAATCTTCAATATGGTGAAGATGTTCATTGATGTGATAAGCATGATGGGGATGATGATAACTCTGATGAAAATGGTTGGAAGCCACGAAAGATTCTCCGATGACGAAAAGAAGAAGAGATCTCCCTGAGTTAAGAGGGAGCCTAGATAAAGGAAATCTCCCTGGTAGAGAGCGACAACATAGTTTTGATTGGATAATGAAGGATATGTTGCTGCATGAGAAATAGGAAAGTGTATGATTGAGGAATCTTCTGTCAAAGATTTGGTTGATAGTCCTACTATGATGAGAAGCAACATCTGTTGTCTAAAAGACCCTAAAGGTTTATGTTTGTTTATAAATATGTGAAAGTATATTATTGATTGGCGATGTGTTTGTAAAGGTGAATCTCTTGAATGTTTTGATAGCATGTTGGTCACCAATCAGTTTAATTTTGATTAGGGGAGATTGGTCATCCTTGATATGATGGATCAAGGAGTGTTGAGGCTTTATGAGTGAAGCATTGCCTAGGAGGACATTTGGCCGACACTCTATGTTGATGTTTAGGTCCCGAAGTAGGGAGGGTGGCATGGGTCATAAAGCTCTAACCATGGATACACACCTAGGTCCCTGGGTTGATGGTTACCAAATAACCCTGATGGTACCCAGAGAGGTTTAAAGCTTGAGTCCATCTTAGTCCCACCCGGATAGATTGTCGTGATCAGGAATCTAGTATGTGGCATTCCAATGCCTAAATTGTTGAGCGACCAATGGATAGATTGCCCTGGTCAGGAATCTAGTCCAAGGCATTGCAGTGCCTAAAGTTCTTCATGGTTCATACAATTGAGATCTTCCTTGTACTTGTATATGATGAATACCTCCCTAGTTAAGAGAGTGTTGGAAAATGTAACTAGGTTTGGTCTTCATTTAATGTATTTGAGTCATCATGTAATGTACTTGTTAAAAGAATAAAGAAAAGAATTATTATTATTATTATGACTTATTAAAGCATGGGTTTCATGCTTGGGTCATCATCTTTTAGGTCAAAATCCCCATTGAGGACTTCTAAGATTTATTCTGTTAAAATTGGCAACTAGAGCCAACTTCCACCTTAGGACAGCTCATATGATGGAGATGATTATTGCATTGGATTCCGCTTTCGAAGAATACAATTTTGATATAAAGATCATCTCATTCTGACAAGCAGAAATGGAGTTATGAATTTATTCTTCTTATGGACAAAATTGTCAAGGTCAACATCAGTCAAATGTAGGCTCATGAAGCCCAATAGATGGGTCTCCTCACCCTCAATGAATTGTATAAATAGGAGTGACCCTTCCCTCATTTGGACATTCATTCATCACACATCACATCATCTCTCTCTTCTCTTATTTGGTTCATACAGCTATTGGAGGCAGCTTCTCTTCTTCACATGTGTGGCAGGAGGCCGAGTTTTTCTAGGGAAAAATAGGTCGAAATTTCAGAACATTGACCAACATTGACCAAGGGGGATTTGATCAGCGTTGACCCCAGTTTTTCGGCCAAAACTCTGATTTTTCTAGGACGCATTTATTGGCACAAAAATCAAGGAGTTGGGACAGGTTGACCAGTGTTGAATTCAGATTTGACGCAAAAAATTACAGCAATGTTTCTCTCTCCTTTGACTGGGTTTGGCCGAATTATTTTGGGCTGATTTTGACTCTCTTGGAAGACCGAATTGGACTGTTGTTTGGAGGACATTTTGGGACAACTTTGACCACCACTGACTTTATGGTTGTTGAAGAATCAAGGGCAATTAGGTGTAAATGATTCTTCTTGACTTGATAACAATTTGTGGAGTCTTTTTACTTTTTCTTGTTAGCTTAATCTTCTTATTCTTCTTATTAACGCATGTGTATGTACTTCATCAAACTGCTATCAAAAACATACTAACAAGAACACAAGATGTTGGCTCTCTGCCAGGGCCAAAACCTCTCCTCTCTTGAGAGGAAAACCCTTTAGTAAGTTTCTCTTATTGAAGCTTCTAGTGATAAATGCCAAACCCTAGACCCTTGACTAGAATGTCCTCCAAGCACAAGTCAAGTCCTTTCTCCTTTCTGCACTTTGTTCCCCAACACTTAGTCTTCCTTCTTCCGATACTTTGTTTCCCGGCACTTCGTCCTCCTTCCAATTGTTGTTAGATCTTGCTGCACTTGCTCTAAAAGAGACACTTATCCTTGATCTTTGATGAGACCCTTTCACATGGGATTATGTCTTCCTCTTCTTCACCAACCAATGAACTTGTATGACTGCAATGGGAGGGTTGTTATGACAACAAAGACAACCTCCTTCTCCTCGCACGTGTGACTATAATAGGCTTTAGAACATCCCTATTAACTTCGCTTTTCTTCCTTGTTTCGCCACTTGAGTGTGAGGCCCTTTAGGCCTATCTTTCTAGCGCAAATGATGAGATATATTGATTGTGAGATGTTGTTGTTCTGACCGCAGGAAGACCCTTCCATTCTCACACGTGTGACTGTGTTTCACCCTAGAAACAGTCCTTAACCCTCGGTGATGACTTCTCCTTCATTGCACTAGAGGCTCCTTGGACTTGCGTTTTCTTCTCTCCTTTTCAATTTTCTACCTTCGCTGAATTCAGAGGTGAGTGTACTTGACGTTGGAGGAGTGGACAACCTCTATATATAGAGGTTTGTCCCTCCTTTAGGTTGACTTGAAGGCTGACTAGAAGATTGCAAGCCAACTTGCTCTATTTATTTCGAATTGCTTCTTTTGATGGTGCCATTGCTTGGAGGAGACTTGACTTTGCTTGGAGGTGTCTTCTTTGACTCTAATACATAAGTATACCTATAGTAACATGCCCTTAAGGTCTTCAACATAATTCTTTTGACTCTTTGACTTACCTATAGCACTATAACATGTGCTAGACCTATTTCAATGAGCAAGAAACTCATTGACATATATTATAAAAATAATATTTCTTTTCTTCAATAAATACAAATATCAAAAGTAAATTTATCAAGATTGAACCTAGTTACATTTCCTTCAACACCAGTTAGGGTTGCATTGACTGCTGGTTTGACTTTTGATTTGGCAGATTTGTTTTGGGCTTGTATTTATGATATCTGTACTCTCTCTCTGCTGAACTATTGAAGAATAATAAGAAGATTTGATCAAAGGGTTTCCCCACATTGGGCTTTGTCCCTGGAATCCACCACATCATGTAAGTTGTGTCCTCTTGTCTTGGCTTGTTTTCTGCATATGATTTTATGTCCTATCTACATTTACTATCAATGTTTATTAGTTAATGTGATTGCTACTGGATATAATTGGAAATTTTCATTGGGCTGCTAAATGAATATTGAAGTAAATTGTGCTTAACAATAGAACATACCATTGTTATCAAAAATTAACATGGAATCAAAGTTGAGGTGAAGACAAAGCCAAGCAAGAGTGAAGTAAAGCAATCACTAAGAGAAGTTGTTGGACAAGGACTTGGAACTAGTCGCAATGACGACTACATCTTTCTTCAAATCCGAGGACAAGCTTAAGGACAAGTCCAACTATCATGCATGGAAGATGACTTTGGATTTTACTTTGGAAGAGAATGATGCCATGGACTATGTCAAAGGAAGAATCGCAGAGCCTCCTTCAAATGCATTCGTTGTTGCATAAAACAAGTACAAGAAAGGTGAGGTAAAAGCTAAGAAGATTATTGTTGATTCCATTCATAAGCCTTTGGTTGCATATATTTCTGATTTGGAAACATCTAAGGAGATGTATGAAAAGTTGGTTGGGATGTTCAAAGTGAGCAATGCAAATCAAATTCTCTTTCTCAAGAACACGCTGAAAGATATCAAGATAGATAGAGGAGAATCCATCCAATCCTACTTCATGAGGATTACCGAGTTCAAGAATGATCTCCTATCTATTGGTGAAGTCACTGGTGACCGGGAACTCTCTTATTGCACTTGGGGGCCTTACAAGAGATTGGGATGTGTTCAACACTACCATTCTCAACAATGACAGGGTTTCGGGATTTGATGAACTATTGGCCAGATGCACTCAAGAAGAAATAAGGATGATGGAAAGAGACAAGCCCTCAAATGGAAACAATCCTACTGCCTTCTCTGCTCATTCTAAAAGAAGGAACAATGTTGGTCCAAGGAATCAAGGACAAGAGTTCATGTCGAGATTCAAAGAAGGAAGAAAAGGAAGGTGCTTCAATTGTAACAGGTTTAGCCACTTCGCTAGAGAGTGTCCTCACAAGAAGGATACTCCAAGAGATGATGACAACAATAACAACAATAACTTCAAGGGCAATGGCAATCAAAGGAACAACAAGTTCAATAACAAAGGAAAGAGGAATGCTCATGTTGCTCGAAATGGAGGTGGTCGTCCTCCCAAGAAGTCAAGAAACGTCAGTTATGATGAAGTTAATGTTGTAAAGCAAAAAGAATTTTATCTTACTTCTGCCCTCTTCACTGGTTGATTGATAGTGGTGCCTTAAGGTACTTCACTGGGTATAAAGAAGCCCTCTCTAACTTGGTTGAAAAGAAGACAAATATGTAGATTATACTTGGGGATAATGCCACTTATCCCGTGAAAGGGATTGGGACCATTACTCTTCACTTAAATCAAGGTGTTACACTGAAATTTGTCACCATGACTATCTGCAGTTAATATGGCTCCATCAATAGTCATATTATCCTCCTTGTCAAACCTTATACCTCTGCTCTCCATGTCAAACTTCAAAAAAGAGAGAAAGTCATTAAAAATCATGTTTATCTCTGGGTACGCAGGTTCTCTCTACCTTGCCTGCGTGTACGCATCCCAAGCTCATTGTACCTGGGTACTTGTACGCTCTGTAAGTCAAGGGATGGGTGCGTACTCCTGTAAAGGTCAAAAGGCGCGAGTTTCATCTTAAAAAAGTTAATTGTGGTCACTTCTAGAGATCTGTAGAAGAGTGTTTGACGTGTATTGAGCGCCTCCAGATGGTTCATGCATCCCTATGATAGAGGAACTTATCCCATCAAGAGAGGAGCTACCCCATCCAAAAGAGGGAGTATCCCATTGATGTTGGAACTGAATAACTTCCTCTAGAGCACTATAAATACAAGCATTGGGCCAAGGGAGGGGAGGTTGAAAGCTGAACATTCCAAAGGGTAGATGCTGCTAGAATTAGGACTTCCATTGTAAGCTTGTGAGGAGAGATTACCATCCTTTCTTGCTTCATTTGGAAGTGGGTGAGCTTGTCAAAGTAGAGGAAAACTCTTGCTGGACCCTGGGAGGAACTTGCACAACACCAAGGCTCAGGTTGTAATGGTTTCTTTTTTGTTTCCTTAATACAAATAAGTCCATTCTTCTCACTGATTTGTTGTTAATGAATTGTTTCATATACTCCTTGGTCTATATGTTGAATATGCTTTGTTTTATGGAATATTCAGGTGTTATGTAATCGTTTGATTGTTAGTGTATGCAGGTTTCTAAGTGAAGGAGGAGCTCATATGGATCGACGAGGAAGCTAGGCTGCTACAACAAGCGTTGGACCTAAGGTAAGATCGAAAAACACTTGGTTTCTCATAGGATAATGTATATTTAGAGAAGGATTGCTCTTACTTGTTCTTTTTGTCACTAGAGAGTCTTAGACTCCTAGGGAGGTTAGTTTTGTCAGCAAAAATAACTCTTTCCGCATGACAAATTGGCGACTCCGCTGGGGAATCCATTTATGTGCTTGATTTTTCTTTTGAGTATTACTTTGATCTGAAAAGAGTCTTGTTTCTTTTGTTTTTTGATTGCTTGACTGTGTTTTTGGGTGGATTAGCTTAGAGTCTAGTTTGATTTTAGTTTTTCTTCATTTTTCAGTAGTACGCACCCTCTGAGTTGAGCACAATGCGTACCTGTACGCATTGCAGCTTTGTACACAGAGCGTGCACGCACCTGTGCAAACAGGCTTCCTGCGTACCCTGTCAAAAATTGAGAAATTTTCATTTTTTCCATTTTTTTTTTCCTTAGATTTTGTCTTTCATTGGTTTTTACTGCCCAGATCCATTGGTTATCTGTCAGAGATCTTCACCTGAACTTGTTTCGTTAGCGTCAAGAGTTTTAGTGAAATTCATAGAAGTTCTAGCCCTAGGGTTTGATTTTTGCATTGGTCCTCTAGTGACTTCAACTTTAGAAGTTGTGAAACCTTGGATCTCTCTGGTTTTGTCATTCTTCTTAGGAGTTGGACCTGTCATAAAGTCTACCTGTGTGAGAAACCTACCTTTGTGTTGTCTCTTTGCGGAATTTCGAAGAACCTTGTTGATTCAAGTTGTGAATTTCATTCTTAAGAAAAGAACAAAAGAGTTTGATTTTTGTTTTTGACTGGTTTATGATTCTGCATGAACTGGTCCTTGGTTTGATTGTTACTGAGTAAAACAACCTGGAATCATCTTAGTAGGCTTTTGCCTCTTTAGATTTGCTTTTAGGTAAATTTTCTTTTGATTTGCTTTTGAGTGAGTTTTTCATAGATTTTTATAAATTTTGAAATTGCTTTTGTTAAACTAGTTTTATATGCTTTGTTAAATAGGAAAAATACAAAAACATCTCCTTTGCAAAGTTTGTTTTAAGTAGTGTTTGAAGTATTTTGAAAGAAAAGGAATTTTCGTGCAAGTAATGAGTGGTCATGTGTTGTATGCTTGGAAAAGATAAATAGATTGTTTCTTTGATTGTCTGTTAAGAAAGTTGCTTTTATCAAAAGCTTGCATTTTCCAACTCTCTTAGTTAGGGATTCATTGAAAAGAAAAGTAGTGTAAATCATCTTAGGTGCATCTTTTTAGTGGATTTGAGTCGAGTCTACACACCATCAGTTTCATCTCCACTACATTTTGTCTTAAAGAAAAGCCATAAAATTAACGCTTAAAGTAAAATCAACTTAGCAATTTTCTTTTACTAAGGCTCTGAAGCACCAATATAGATCAGGCTAGTGTCTTGGAGTAGGAGAGTAATTAACTCTCCAAGACTACAAAACCAAACAAGTAGCTTATCTTGTGATAGGATAAATCTAGCTGTTGCATTTATACTCTGGGAAAGCTCCTCTTAAAGGAGAAGCACGAGCTCGTGTCCGAACCAGTGAGGGGATCAATCCTCCCTCGTTGGGAACGATGCCAGACACGCACGTATTACAAACGGTAAACCTCGGATTATTGTCGAGGAGCTAGGGGTCACTTATCGGTAAACCTTGGATTATTGTCAAGGAGCCAGTAAGGGGATTGAGCTTGATACTCTGCCCTTGCGTGCTGTCGGAATGTAGACTGTTCCCCCAGGTGTATTTGTTGCTGTTGGTGACCTTAGTGACCATTATCTTAGGATTCTCCCCAAGGTGACGGTGGAGGGAAGATCCCACTGTACCTGGAGCAGACGTCGGCTAGACTCACTTGGATTTTCTGGGGGGTTCACTTCACTCGAGACGGTTAAAGTGGAGGAACTTGTCCAGTCTATTCATTAAGCAGGTTGTCAAGGTAACTGTTCCACCCGCTATTTCTGTACTGAATCCTACGAGGTTGGATTTCATCA
>APFE030342660.1:58730-103896 GCA_000404065.3 Pinus taeda
CTTATACCTCTGCTCTCCATGTCAAACTTCAAAAAGAGAGAAAGTCATTAAAAATCATGTTTATCTCTGGGTACGCAGATTCTCTCTACCTTGCCTGCGTGTACGCATCCCAAACACATTATACCTGCGTACTTGTACGCTCTGTAAGCCAAAGGATGGGTGCGTACCCCTGTAAAGGTCAAAAGGCGCGAGTTTCATCTTAAAAAAGTTACTTGTGGTCACTTCTAGAGCCTTCTAGAAGAGTGTTTGACGTGTATTGAGCGCCTCCAGATGGTTCATGCATCCCTATGATAGAGGAACTTATCCCATCAAGAGAGGAGCTACCCCATCCAAAAGAGGGAGTATCCCATTGATGTTGGAACTGAATAACTTCCTCTAGAACACTATAAATACAGGCTATTAGGCCAGAGGAGAGGAGGTTGAAAGCTGAACATTCCAAAGGGTAGATGCTGCTGGAATTAGGACTTCCATTGTTAACTTGTGAGGAGAGATTACCATCCTTTCTTGTTTCATATTGGAAGTGGGTGAGCTTGTCAAAGTAGAGGAAAACTCTTGCTGGACCCTGGGAGGAACTTGCACAACACCAAGGCTCAGGTTGTAATGGTTTCTTTTTTGTTTCCCTAATACAAATAAGTCCATTCTTCTCAATGATTTGTTGTTAATGAATTGTTTCATATACTCCTTGGTCTATATGTTGAATATGCTTTGTTTTATGGAATATTCAGGTGTTATGTAATCGTTTGATTGTTAGAGTATGCAGGTTTCAAAGTGAAGGAGGAGCTCATCTGGATCGACGAGGCTAGACTGCTACAACAAGCGTTGGACTTGAGGTAGGATCGAAAAAACACTTGGTTTCTCATAGAATAATGCATGTTTAGAGAAGGATTGCTCTTAATTGTCTTGTTTGTCACTAGAGAGTCTTAGACTCCTAGGGAGGTTAGTTTTGTCAGCAAAAATAACTCTTTCTGCATGACACAAGGTCAAACCCTTCACCTACAAGAAGTGCTATATGTACCTGACTTGAAAAAAAAACTTGGTTTCTATTTCTGCGATGGAAGACAAAGGTTTTAATGTGTCTTTCATTGATGGGAAGGTTCGTCTTTGGCAAAGGAATCCAAGAGATGCATTCACTCTAGGATTCATGGTTGAAGGTCTTTATCAGGTTGGAGGAAGTCTGTTGGGAGCAATGATTTGTGACACCTCTCTTCAATCCGAATTATTGCACCAAAGATTTGCTCACCTTCATTTCAAAGCCTTACCCGATGTAAGGAAGATGGTCACAAGGATGCCCGAATTCAACTTGAATCATGAAGGTGTTTGTCAGGGAAGTGAAGCTGGAAAACATACAAAGGGACCATTCCCCTCAAACGAGACTCAAACCACTGATAATCTTCAATTGTTCCATTATGATCTATCAGGTATGTTGCCCATGACATCTTAGGGTGGATATTTGTATTATGTTATTTTTGTGGATGACTTCTCTCGCAAAAAATGGATCTATTTCTTAATGAAGAATGAAGTATTCAAATGGTTACTCTCCTTCAAAGCCTTGGTCAAGAATCAAATAGGGAAGAAGATCAAAATTCTGAGGACTGATAATGGGACTGAATATGAGTCTAATGAATTCAAAGACTATTGTAGAGAAGATGGCATTAAGAGGGAGACTACAACCGCTTATACTCTTGAATAAAATAGTGTTGCTGAGAGGAAGAATCGTACTATCATAGAAGCCACTTGGGCTATGCTTCATGATCAAGGTCTTCCAAAGTTCTATAGGGGAGAAGCTGCAAACACCATTGTGTATGTCCAAAACCGATGCCCATGTCAAGCTTTGGACTTCAAGACACCCGAAAAAGTATTCACTGCTAAGAAACCTAATGTTTCTGACTTTAGAATTTTTTGTTGTCCCGTATACTTTCATGTACCAAAAGAGAAAAGAAACAAACTAGATGAATCTGGGCTACAGTGAAACTTCGAAGGCATATAGAATCTATGTGCCTAGTCAAAGGGAAGTAGAATTAAGTCATGATATCACTTTCGATGAAGATTATGCCCTTAGAAAGATTCGAGATCTTCATATTCCAAGGAAGGACAATGATGATGATGATGCAGAAAAGCAGGATGAACCTCCGTCCGACGAACCGATGCCTGATGTTGAAGGTTTGATGGATCCCATTGATCCACCTCCTAGTGAGCCCTCTACTACAAGGAAGAAGCCTTTGTGGCTCACAGATACTCTTGAAGATGTCGAGAAACACATTGCACCAAGTGGGACATTTCGTGAAAGCAAGAAGCCATATAAGTACCAAGGGTACTTAGCTACCATGAGTACAATTGTACAATCTAAGCCTTGTACATTTGAAGAAGTGATGAAGCAACGGTTTGGAAGGATGCGACGAACGAAGAGTGTGAGTCGATCATGAAGAATGGCGTCTGGGATGTGGTTCTGTTGATGCCTCTAAAATCACTGCAACAACATTGGGGGATGACCACCCGGTCCGGCCCTTAAAATAGTTCCTTTTCTGTTTGGTATAGTGGCTCCAACTAGATAATATGGGACAAGTTTCCCAATAAAGGTGTGATTTGATGAGTGGGTGTTTAAAATATGTAACAAGATGATAAATTGGTTTGGATTGTAATACTTATGAAAATATACGAATATATATATATATATATATATATAACCCGGGTAACTTAATATCTATGTGATTTATGATGACTTCTGCTACTCAAATGCTAATAAAGATCAAATCAAATGATTATAGAAGCATGAATGATGATTACTTCAAACAAAGTAATGTAAGACAGATCGCATATCATAATAACATTAATTGCCAACATACATGTTTAGGATATCAATTCCAAAATTATTCAAAAGTGATCTAAATGCAGAATTGAATGGACATTCACATATACAACAATATTGACTCAAAACACTGTTAAATTGCCTAACATAAAACAAAATGACAGATATAAGTACCATATGTATTTGAAATGTGTTACTGAAGTAATAGTCTGGTTTGTTTCTTCTTATTCTGAAAACTCCAAAAAGATACAGAAATGCAAGTCCTTTTGAAATCTACTTACAAAAAAGTTTGAACTTTGATCCTTGCTTTCTACAAAAATAAATTAAGAAGTGCGGAAGTGCTTATCTTCTTCAATCCAATTTTTAATACAAATTCAGGACCCCTTTTAAAATGACATGAAATGGTCTTTATAGTAAAAATAAAAACAAACTATTCGTAAAAGATGTTTGGAGTAGTTGGAACAGCCTCCCTAAAAATATGGGATTTCATGACAAAAATAGAATTGCAAATAACTTCAAAAAAGATGCATTGCATCTATCATTCCTCTTGTGGCTTTAATTGACAAATCTCGAGCATAGTTTGGACTTCCGATGGATGACTCATCCTAGCATGCAATTTCCCTGTGTACATCGCATCTGAGAGTTCTGGCATCATGCGATCAACTGCATCAGCAAGACATTTGACTGTCATTTGTTGGCTATGCAGTTTGACCAAATAGATCCAATGAGTATCCCAATTGAGGCTTTTTAATTTTTTGAGTTTCTCTTCTCTTGTATCCGAATCTTGCTTCCATTGTTTTTCCAATACTTTTGCCTTCGGCAGATTTTCAGGGGAACACTCAAAAATTAAATTAGCGCTGTGCAAATTATCATTTATCAATTCAATGATATTATTCCTTGCTACCCTGGTCCTTGAAGTTGCTCTTTCTACTTTGATCAACTGTGTCTCCCATTCTAAGAATAATATCTCTTTATGAGATTCTTCAATCATTGGCAATTTAGTAGCCCTTCCCTTTTTTGTGTTTTTCCAAGAGATATAATCTGTAATCTTGTCATCTGCATCCTCGAATTCCAATCTAGAATTGACCGCTTGGTCTACCAGTGTGTTGGTTTTGACGCATAATGGATGAATGAGGGATATCTTTTGGCAGAGTTGGGTTAGCTGTTGAGATAAGAAATTATTTATTGCTAAGGCTTCTTTTATAAACTCTTCAACTTTGGGATTCTCTTTGAATTGCTCTATTGAGAGTTGTAGCTGCATTATTTGCTCGTCCTTAGATTTAATCTCTTCATGATGTGCCAGTTTTAGCTGTTCAAACTCTTGGGATAGCTGTTGTTGTCTTTCAATCGCCTGCTGATCAATCCTTTGTTTCTTTGCCTTTAGCCGTTCTTCAAGTTGTTTGATCTTTTGATCTTTTTCCTTGATCAATTGATTAACTTCGGTTGCTTTATCAATCGTGGCAGTTGTGTATGCCCCTGCAAACTGAGATAATTTGGTCAAGTCCTCGGAGGGATCAATTTCTGAATCTTTCCAAATGACATTCATGTATTCATCTTGAGGAGCTATTGCTGATACTTGGTCTATTTCCTCTTCTTCCTCTGCCTTTTGACTACATCCCTGTGTTTAGGGCTATAAAACACATCCAACGGTGGGATTTCCTCAATATTCAATATAATCTCTGATGAAGGATGCTCATGGATTATCTCGACTTCTCTTATAGTTTAGTTCTTGTTGGATGCCTTTTCAACCATAGGATCATGAATCAGGGGTTGTTGTCTTAAGGGAGATTGTGGTGTGATAACAATTTGGGTACCACTCTGACCCTTATTCTATTAATCAAATTGTTCCCATTCTTTGATCAATATTGGATCAATGTGAACATCCGGGTCCAACTGTTCAATTACCTTCTCACTTATCTCGGCCGCCTCGGAAGTTTTCCCCTACTCTGTGGTTTGCGCTGTTTGCTGGATGACCAGTGCTATATTCAATAGGTCCAGTGGCACTGTCTGAAGCCTTTTCATCCTGTATTGGATGAATTGATCCATTTTCTCTGGTTCCAGCTTGTTCTTTGCCAAGTGACTTACTTGTGAGAACGTCTCAGCTGATCTGAAGAAGTCATCGAATTCATATTTTTCATGGACAAATTGCTTAACCTTTACTTGAGTAGTAAAATTATAAGCAACCTTCTTCGGGTCGTATTGCCTTTTGGGAATAATAGCTAGGTTCAGATCCCTTATTTTCTCGGCTTCAATTTGTGCATGTTTATAGTCATGTAATGAATAGATACCATAGCGGATTGGAAAGGCAGGCCATAACTGTTTCTTGGCGTCTTTGAGATTTCTTGTAAGCCCTTTTTCAACAATCTGACAGGTTATTTCCCTAGCCAATAGTTTATCCAAGACATATAGAGGAAGGACATGCGAGTCGATAATGTTGCCGAAAACCCTAATGTATGTAAACAATTCTTCCCCCAACCAACTGCGAATTGAAGTCAGATCAATACTAGCATCCTCGGACAGCCGAGGGGCTGGTTTATTAAAAATGGCCTCGTTAATGGGTAGAATGAAGCCATGGCAAATTTTGTAAAAATTATTCTTATATTGAGACTTCCACAGGCTTTTATGGTAGATATGGATGGGGTTCGGGTCCTAGATAGTCCACTTCCATCCCATCATAGGAAAATCAGAGTTAAAACAAAAAGTGTCAATAATATATGGACTCATATAGAATGGGGGAACAAATCGGATGGTAACGAACCTATTTTTCCTATAATCAAGTATTTGGACGGCCATTTTATCTGATAGAATGGTAGCCCAATCCATCACATAAGAGTTTAAAGCTGCTTCAATCAATGGAAACATTTCAATGGAAAACTTAGCAGAATTGGGGCTTCCAAATAATCTACACATCATTGCGGCAGCATAACAATATGGAGATGCTAGAGAGTCCACTGAATACATACAGGATATTTCATACTTGTGTTTGTTAGGATAGTGCCTCCATTGCTTGATGGGATCCGACTCTACTTCATTTTCCTTCGCGAAAGCTTCAAGGAATGATTTATTGTAGCACTTCTGAGAGTCTGGCAAATGATACCATTTCTTTAAATCCTCGGGCTTGAAGGACCCAAACATTCTTCCATCAGCTTTGAAGAGCGTCCTATCTGTTATATTGATGCCTTAACTACCCATTTTACCATGTCCTTGTATGGCAAAATCTTTGCGCGGGTCATTATTCGGTGGAGGAAAGAATCGGCTAAATCACCAAGTGTATTTTTTGATTCTACTAGTCCATCAGTCGTTACATGTCCTTCTGTTACCTTTGGGTTTTCCCTTTCCAACATATCATATATTCCTTCCCATGAAATCTTCCCGCAATCCTAACATGTGGGTATCTGAGATTAACACGATTTTTTCCTATCCTTCCGCCACTGCAGGGTCAGCTTTTTCCTTTCTAGCTTTCTTTATCATTTTGGTTGTCTGCATACTTACAAGTTCAAACTGCAAAAATATGAAACAGAGAAGAGTGATAAACTACAACTTTCAGAGCGGCTAATGCTTGAAAAGGTAGTGGCGATAATAGTACAGTCAAAAATCAGGGCAGGAGCATTTGGTGCGAAAGATTTTGTATTATGAATTGATATTAACACGAAAGACGAAATCTTTGAAGGACCGAAATCATTATTGTTCTTAATGCCTCGCGTATTGAACAACGTCAAACTTAAATGCTTCAATAAATAGATCGCATCGCAGTTTTCCCAAAACCTAATTAGAATGCGTGCCATGAATTTTCCGATTTTGCGATGAGTGACTTCAATATATATTATTTTAATATTCTAAGAACCATCACATATCACAAATCGGGAGGTGTAAGCGCCATGTTCTAAAAGCCTTTCAAATTTATGCAATTGCGATCTGTGATGACTTGGCACATAAAGTTGGAAACATCCTTATTTACCCGCCCGCATAATGTTCTCTTTTTATTACCACTTTATTTATATTTTAACATCGCATCGCATTTCCCCAAGGTGAGTATTACCTGTCTCTGTTGGGATTGCGATATGCGATCAATACATATTGTATCGCAAGTTTTCAAGTGTGGCTTCATATGGTCTTTACCGATATGCGAGATGCGAGAACCTCATCGCATCGCAAAGTTTCAATGGCCCATTAAAGCTTGTTTATTGGAATTGGCGATATGCGATAGTTTTATCGCAATCGCATGTTCACCAATAAATTGTTTTAAGAAGCCTAAAGTTTAGGATTGGGCGATACCTTCGCATCACTACACTAATATTTAGATTGAATGTTTTTTGGCCTTAAGCGCATGCTATTTGCAATACCTAATTTTTTAGACAGAGTCTTTTGAAGCACTTTTTATTTAAAAGCAATAAATAAAGCAATTTTTTTCTATGTAAAGGTTTTATTGGCTTTTTACAAACTAAAGGGACCATATTTCCTATTTAGTACCTAAGAATAAGATTAAGAAAAATTTGAAATGGGGGGATTGTTGTATAGCACCACAGGTTCCTAGACCCAAGGATAAGTATGTGGTCACTTCAAAATGGCTCTACAAGATCAAACATGGAGTTGATGGGAGTGCTAGGAAATTCAAGGCCAGATTTGTAACTCGAGGCTTCTCTCAAAAAGGAGTATAATACGATGAGATATTTGCACCATTTACCTGATATACCACCATCCATTCGATCATAGCCCTTGTTGCCTCGCAAGGATGGAACCTTCAGTAGATGGATGTCAAAACTGCCTTCTTGCATGGTTCACTTAAGGAGGAAGTATATGTGTAACAACCCAAGGGGTTCGAGGTTCAAGATCGTGAGACACATGTACGCAGGTTAAAGAAAGCCCTCTATGGGTTGAAGCAAGCCCCTAGGGCTTGGTATGAGAGAATCGATAGCTATCTTATGAAGATAGGATTTACAAGAAGCGATGTTGACCTAAACCTATACTTCAAGGTTGAAAAGGACAGACCTCTCATTCTGGTCCTTTATGTGGATGATCTCTTTCTGATAGGTGATGACCCTCTCATTCATCAATGCAAAAGGGAGTTGGCTTCTAAGTTCGAGATGAAGGACCTAGGATTGATGCATTGTTTCCTGGGTCGGAGGTCTGGCAAAAGCCATGTGAGATTTTCCTTTCTCAAGAAAAATATATTGTGAAGCTACTTGAGAGATGTGGGATAGTGGACTATAAATCTGTGACTACTCTGATGGAACTTAGCTTCAAGAAGTTATGTGGAAGCATTGTTGGGCCCACATTGGTGAACCCTATCGAATATCGTCAACTTGTGGGAGCACTGATGTTCTTGGTTAAATCTTGTCCTGACATATGCTTCGCTATGAACACGTTGAGTCAATATATGGTCGAGCCTCATCACATTCATTGGATTGCTGCCAAGAATCCCTTGAGATATCTCCGAGGCACAATCCTGCCGCGGATTTGAGACTACATGGATATACAAATGTTCACTGGGCTAGCAGTGTGGTGGATCATAAGAGCACGTCTAGGTGTTGCTTCTCTATGGGGTCTGCTTCTATATCTTGGATGAGCAAGAAGCAGAAATCGATTGCACTAAGCACCATCGAGGCTGAATACATCGCTGCGAGTATGGCCTGTGGTGAAGCAGTTTGGTTGAGGAATCTCTTCAATTGGCTAATTGAGCATGTGCTAAATACCATAGTGATCTTCTGCGACAACTAGAGTGGGATTCGTCTATCAAAGAATCTCGTGTTCCACAACTGCTCCAAGCACATTGATATCAAGTACCACTTTATCCGGGATATGGTACAACGAGGAGCAGTTAGGCTCCAACACATCAGGACAAATGAGCAAGTAGCTGACATTCTCACGAAGCCTCTTGGAAAGGTCAAATTCTTAACCTTCCGAGAAAGACTTGGAGTCGTGGAATGACCCTCTTATGAGGGACCCATATGAGTTGGACACAGAGCTTTGGGAGCTTGTAATGAATATAATTCATAACAAATGACATAAATTAAAATAATGTAAATATTAATTAGGTTAAATAGTCATTAAGTTAGGTGAAAAGGCATGTCTAAAAGACATGCCCATTCACGAAAGGTCACCTGCTGGGGTATAAAAGCAAGGCCTCATTGCAACATTCAAATCATCTTATATCATCTTATACAATTTTATATCTATATATAGATATATATATATATATATATATATATAGATATTAAATTATTATTATTAAATACCTCGTGTATTTTACCATATTAAGTCTTCAAGCTATCAGTGTTAGTGCTTCAGCCATAGTTTTTATGCTACAGTGGTATCAGAACCATAGCACATGATATAATCATGCGGGCCTTTGAACGTAGTTCGCCGCACAATGTGCCATTACGTTCATATCTAGTATTCAAGAAACATTTCAGCATTTGAAAAAAACAATTGTAGAAGTTAAAGCATGTCGAGAGGAAAATGTGGAAGAAGATGATGTGGATGAGGACTATCTCGAAACACAAAAAGATGAACAATATCATAACAACGAGGAAGATGCTAAAGAAGACATTAATGATGATGAAGAATCACTACATTCTACAGAAGATCAAAAAAAGGTTATGTCAATTTCAGATTATGATAAGAATGAAGATGATCTTCAAGATTATAATGGTAAAGATAATTGTAATGATGCTTTTCAGCAGCAACTAGCAAGGCCGCCTTTAGTAGGGAGGTCATGTCAACCATTCAATTGGATGAAGATTTGTAATTTTGATCTTTCATTACCTCAAGACCTAGGTTACAGTGGTTAAACCTTCATGGCAAATATAACAAATGATTCAGCTACACTAAGTGATCAGCAACCACAGTCTCCAGACATTAAGGGTTTTTTAGTAGGTGTAAGGCCAACACTCCTAAGTACCTATGATGTAGAGTATGAAGGAAATCCATTTGAGGGTTTAATTGGGATGATAATGAAAACTGGAGATGAGAAGTCTGAAAATGCTGTCTTAGGTGGATATTGTCAAGAGTACAGTGACGACTATGACAGTGATGAGGATAGTGATGGAATGGCCACCAACAGAGACTCAAATGTCAACCATAATATTTATAGAGATGAAAAGCCCACACTCAGAGAATCTCAAACCAGCACCAAGAGTTATAAAATTGCAATACCCAAGCCCATTAAAGATGGGGAAACTAGTCGACAGAAAAGTTGATGTAGAGGTGGAAAACTCATACACAAAATCCTTGCAAACTGGTGGAAAAATAGAGGTAAAGATAAATCATCGATTCATCGATCTTTTGAGACCAACCAGAAAAAGTGGGACAGTAAATCTCGACAAAGTAATTCTGAAATCAGCCGCGAGAAACCTAAAAAAATATATGAAGTCAGGCCCAAAGTTAACAACTGTGTGAATTGCTGCAGTCTAGTGTACGATCCAGATCAAGACTTGTTGTTTATATATCTGAAAAATGTTTTCATAGAAATACTATCCAACTGTAGAGGGACTCTATGGCGAGGGCATCGAAACTCTGGTCAGAAGTGTGACACTTGTCAGGTACCTTCAACACGGAAAAGCCATGTTCATGGACATGTTGATTGAGCAAACCCATCATATCGCGACAGTTGATATTAACAGCAAAAAGCACCCGCGGTATACCGATACCATGTCTCTCATTTTGGAAGACGGTAATGCCAATTCTTATCTCGGAAGGACTCTAGGCCAAGTTAATTTTCCTGACGAGGTGACTGCAGCTCTCAAACTCGCAAACAAAGCTGTCTTGGTCGTTGACGATGCGTACGATGTGATGGTAAATACAGAGAGGGTTGTGCGTGTTCAATTAGTAAAAAGAAGTACGGTGATTAAGACCTCGTCCAAATCATCGTGTGGCATCTCCTGCTGTCGTAGTCTTCAACCAAATAGCGCTGTAAAATCTGACGAATCGCTTATCGCTTTTCCACCGACTAGCTCGCTAAGCCTTCAACTAAAACACGCAACGTGTCGGGGAAGCCTGCATCGTTTCTTTCATCTGCAGTGACCTGCGGTTCCATTGCGGTGGGCTTCGCAGTGATATCCGCACGAAGGGTCAACGGTCTAACTGTAAATGACCATTCGACACGTGACTGTTCAGTGACGTGTATCCAAGGAAATAGTACTGATAAGCTACATGACGAATCGATGACCAGATGTATAACATCGAGATGACAGACACTAATGAAGCTTTGAGGACAAAGCTTCCGAAGGAAGGGGCTATGTTATGAATATAATTCATAACAAATGACATAAATAAAATCAATGTAAATATTAAATAATTAAATATTAATTAGGTTAAATAGTCATTAAGTTAGGTGAAAAGGCATGTCTAAAAGACATGCCCGTTCATGAAAGGTCACCTACTAGGGTATAAAAGCAGGGCTTCATTGTAACATTCAAATCATCTTATATCATCTTATACAATATATAAATATATATATATATATATATATAATATATATATAATATATATATATAATATATATTATTAAATACCTCGTGTATTTTAACATATTAAGTCTTCAAGCTAACAGTGTTAGTGCTTCAGCCATAGTTTTTAACTTTTTATGCTACAAAGCTCCTGGGGGCGTGGGGTACTTCTTGGAGCTAGCTATGAGCGACCATAGGGTGAGTGGTTCACCTTTCCTTAGTGGTGTGCTGGATACAGGGTGGGCAGTTCACCTTCCCCTGTGATACCCCATTATGGTTGACATGTGTGTAGGGTGAGTGGTTCACCTTCCCCTACCCAAACACATGTATGTAGGGTGAGTGGTTCACCTTCCCCTACGATTTATATATGCATGGGATGAGTGGTTCACCTTCTCCTATGGCACATAAGCAAGATGAGTGGTTCACCTTTTCTTGTTGATGCCCCAACACACATCCTACCAATTGAGTCTAGGACTCGTGGGAAGTACCTCTCATCTGGCCAATGAGTTGGGAAAAGATGGTTAGGAACCATATCACTACCGATGGATGTATCGTGTACTGTCGTACTCCCTATGACTAGGATACATGGTGTTCAACAACTTGATCTGGGATCAAGGACTGACTTTAGTCAATGGAGAGTGGTATGATACACTCTCAATCACTTATTCTTCAATATTTCTTCATGGTTCAGTAGAGTAGAGCAATGATGGCATGATGTTTCAAGTGACAGGTTGACATGATGATGGATTGGCAGGTGGAATTCTCCCAAGTTGATAGGGAGTGTTAAAATTGGCAACTAGGGCCAACTTCCACCTTAGGATAGCTCATATGATGGAGATGATTATTGCATTGGATTCCTCTTTCCAGAGAAGTACAATTTTGATATAACAATCATCTCATTCTGACAAGCAGAAATGGAATTATGAATTTATTCTTCTTATGGACAAAATTGTCAAGGTCGGCCTTAGTCAAATGTAGGCTCATGAAGCCCAATAGATGGGTCTCCTCACCCTCAACGAATTGTATAAATAGGAGTGACCCTTCCCTCATTTGGACATTCACTCATCACACATCACATCATCTCTCCTCTTATTTGGTTCGTACAGCTATTGGAGACAGCGTCTCTTCTTCACACGTGTGGCAGGAGGGCGAGTTTTTCTAGGGCAAAACAGGTCGAAATTTCGGAGCATTGACCAAGTGGAATTTGACCAGGTTGACCTCGGTTTTTGGGCCAAAATTCTGATTTTTCTAGGCGCATTTATTGGTACAGAAATCAAGGAGTTTAGGACAAGTTGACCAGTATTGACTTTAGGTTGACTTCATATTTGATTGCAGAAAATTACAGTAGTGTTTCTCTCCTTTGATTGGGTTTGACTGAATTATTTTGGGTTGATTTTGACTCTCCTGGAAGACCGAATTGGACTGTTGTTTGGAGGATATTTTGGGACAGCTTTGACCATCATTAACTTTTTGGTTAGGGTTGCATTGACTATTGGTTTGACAGTTGATTTGGCAGATCTGTTTTGGGCTTGTACTTATGATATTTGTACTCTCTCTCTGCTGAACTATTGAAGAATAATAAGAAGATTTTATCAAAGGGTTTCCCCACATTGGGGTTTGTCCCTGGCATTCGTCGCATCTTGTGTCATCTTGTCTTAGCTTGTTTTCTACATATGATTTTATGTTCTATCTGCATTTGCTGTCAATGTTTATAAGTTAATGTGATTGCTACTGGATATAATTAGAAATTGTCATTGGGCTGCTAAAGGAACATTGAAGTAAATTGTGCTTAAGCATAGAACATACCATTGTTATCAAAAATTAACATATTCTAAGTCAATAGTGTCGTTGTACTTGTAAAGAGACCCTTCTTGGGCTTTTGAATCATGTAAAAAGGTTACATATTGAGTCAAATATGAGTTTTGTTGTTTCCACACCAAGTCGGCCTCAAAGGAGGCTATTTGACTATAAATGAAGCCATTTGAATTCCATTTGAAGCACACTCTCTCACAAGCAAGTTCGATCTCTCTTGAAGCCGGAAGAAGTGCGAAATAAAAGGAGGAGAAGGAAGTGCGAGTTTGGTCTAGAAGAAGGAAAATGGGAAAATCGAACCTTTGGTGCAACTATCTCTCTCTCTCATTCCCTAGTTTGGAAGATCGAATTTCTCTTATTAATGTCATAGCCAGTTTTCATATGATGTCGTAGCTAGTTGCCGTGTTGATGCCGCAGTGAGTTGTCGTGTGATGTCGCCACCTCAAGAAGTTGTATTGGGCCAAGATCAAACGTTTTGAGTAAAGATCGATGTCTCTCCGGCAAGGTCGAAGTTGATGGGTCGAAGAAAGTGTTGTAACTGCTATTGTTGCTGCTAGGTCAAGAAGGATCATCTGCAAGTAAGGAAGAAGGCTGACTTGGAGTGGAGGAAAGTTTGTGTCAAGGTCAAGAGTCTTGGAATATCTCCAGAAAACTATTGAAGGAAGAATTACTGATTGTGTTTTCCCCTAGAGAGGGGTTTTGCCCTGGCTATGAGCCTACATCTAGTGTCCATTGTTTTATGTGTTATTACTTTGCTAATTGCTTGATGAACAAAAAGAAAGAAGATGTAAAGAAAAAAATAACAAATCAAGAACATCACAAGTAATTATCAAGAATAAGAAAATATTTCTGTCTTTTTTATTTTCTAATAAGTGAACACACTTTTGCAGCAAATAGAAGAGCTCAAAGCTTTGGTAAATAACCTAACCCTCAGCGTGAACGATACAGCTAACTCAATCAATCCAATCACAGTGAATTGTCTTGATTTAAATTAACCTGCCCTAGACCTGGGCAAGTTCATTTTTCTGAGAGATTATATTATAAATCAGTAGCTGAATGTTATGTAATTTTTTCATTTTGGTGCGGTGATTTCGTAAGGTGTTCACCTATAAAACCCCCTTTTTCGATGCTCAAATCATGTCCCTCATGACAAGATAGTAATACTCTTAGATAGGAGGGAACAAACTGAAATTTTCTCCTAAATGTTTTCCTATGACCCAGCCACAGACTTGAATATAAATGCAAAAAATCTCATTGCAGTTAAAAAGAAAAAAAAATGCAGAGAGCTGCCTTATAAATATCAAAAATAGCAAGCTTGAAATGATGAAAATTATATCTGTAACTACAGTGCCTTGAGTTTCGTGGGTGACAGTTGAAAACCAATTGAGCTAGCCCCGAGGGTTAGCTCAATTGGTCAAGTCCCCGTCGTTAAAGCACCCTTGCTATTGAGAGGTCACGGGTTCAATTCTCTCGACATTCTCAAGGTCAGGCTCTGTGGTTGAGCCAAAAGGAACTGATCCCTTCAAGTGGTTATGCCTAGTACAAATATTTTGTGGATGTAGCAATCACAGATCTTCAAGGTTCATGAACCACATAGAAAGAAAATCAATTGAGCCGGTTGATTCCCAATGTCAATCAACTCAGAAAATTCAAATAAACTTTACAAGAGATATTCAATAAAGTAATCAACTATTGGTTGGTGATAAGTTCAATAGCTCCAAGCTTTGAAATGAATTTGATAATACCTTTATGTATACAAGCTACCAATAAGATTTATGATAGCATCTTTGAGTACCTAGAGCAAGTTTCACCCAACAATGTCCCACGTTGCCCCAAAAAGTTGCATGAACAAGAGTGGCAGTTGCAGGGGGGGGTCATCCTTGATCTTAGGGGGGAACAAGAATTGTTTTATGAATGGGATTTACGGCTAGCCACAAACAACCAGGATAAGGAGTATGCTCTCCTATAGGGATTACTCTCTATAACTGCAGCCAGAGTGAGGACAATGACTGTTATTGGTTATTCAAGAATAATTAACAATCTTTTGAACAACAAGAAAACCCCATCCAATAGCAAGCTAGCCTACCTCATAGCAAGAATAATCAAGGAGATCCTTCGGTTCAAGGATGTCGCCTTTTTCCAAGTTCTAAATGCCATAAATCATCAAGCAGACACCCTTGCAAACAAGTCCTCCAAATTGAGAGAAGGAATTCTAAGGAAAAATAGGGTTATTTCTTTCCAAGCTATCCCCTAGGTTGTTATCCAAAGTCACTTACGCTTTGTGACATGTACCACACTCATTAATCAACACACATCAGTGTATAAACGCCATCATAATATTAAAAAGACAGAGATAGGATGCAAAGTGCGTCACTCTTACGATGTCCTCACACATGCTATTCTTTATGCTAGGCCAGCAATTTGAAGCCCACAGAGAATTTATGCAGGGGATAGGAGGGATAAAGGTTCAGAGCGCAGGGCTTTATCTGGCAAGGGGACATAGTGGTGGTTGGCTCTCATTCAGCTGGAATCTTGAGTAAGCAACCCACTCACCTTTTAAATTATCTCAATGTTCGTTGGCATTTTCTCAGTTGTTTTGGCTCAACCACAAGTGGTTTCTATCTCAGCCCAATGCCCTCTGATAGTGTTTGTTTGGAATTCAGTCCCTGTACTTATTTGGAGTGCTAGTGTCTTCCTGGAGCCCCTGCCCCTTGGCAGTGGAAACAGGGGCCTTGGGTTCTTCTTTTTCTAGGTAGTCTCTTCTGGACGAAGGCTTCAAATCCCACTTTCTTGATTCTGTTTGATTCCAAGAAAGGAAATTTGAGCTGGTTGCCTGAGATCACTCTATTCTCTGGCATGAGTGCTGTGTATTTTCCCTCTTGGATTGGCATTTCAAACTAGTTTGTTGTGCCTGCTAATTGGGAAAGCCCAATGCAGGCCCACATTGTTGTTCCTTTGGGTGCTTAATATCTACCCTCTGTTTGGGCATCAATGGAAATTTCTAGTCATGTGACATGGACTATAGAGAAATACAGGAAATGTACAGAATATTGTGTATGCATGATGATTTTAATTTTTATCAACAGCGTAAGGACATCTATATTCTCAGTGACTACTAAGGTCCATGAGAATGAACACCAATGCATATCTCAAAATGCAGTGGTTATGAACACTCGTGTAGAAAAAGAGGCAAATTCAAATTCTAGAAGCTAAATGAACAATTTAAAGGAATATGGTTTGTTACCTTGGTAAAGGCTCCCACTCAGCTACCTCAAATTACAGAATGCCAGTGAATTCTGGCCCCGATGATCTCATGGAAGAGGAAACAGTTTCATCAAATGATTGAAGACATGGACTTGGGCATTCGGGAATCTCACCCCACCAATATCAGTCAAGGCCAGCTCCCAGCAAGCATATTTTTCACGTTATGTAGAACAATATTAAATTTACATGTCTTTTAAAGAGTTTACAATAGCATAAAATTTTTAAAACCCTCACATACTGCTTGATAGTAATGTTGGTTTTTGTTAAATGACAACATTCGTTTTGTATTACTACTCCATCCAGCTCGGCTGCAGCTTATTTCTAATACAAATATTACCTATTTATGTTTAAAACAAAAAGCTGCACAAAAAATCATCCAATCTTTGTGACTTATCCTCAACCATCTGCATCAAAGTACTTATTAGTGCATCCAGAGTTAATCACTTCTCACACAATCTTTCCTAAGCCTTGGAGACAACACGAGACCACATCAAGAAAAAACAACATCGCCACTCTCCACTCCTATGTAAGGCCCTGAAACTAAAAAAAACCAATCAGTAATTGTTAGAAAACTATTCCTTAAATGTTTTCGTGTTTTGAAAGTCAACATTTGAATATTTTCATTTCAAATACTTACATCATATCTTCCTTGATAATATCTTCCTCGGTAGCAAGGCCTTGAGAAATTCCTTTGTTGGTCAATGCCCCATCTCTAGCTCGTGGAGTCAGGGTCTCCAAAATCCTCATTGCATTATTTTCAATCTATAATTCCTTGTCGACTGTAACCATGGTTAGCTTTTGTTATATTGCCTTCATTCTCAACACATTCCATTTCATCTTCACAAATAACTTATAGTAACTTCTTCATTCAAGTGAAATATAAGAAGACACCCAGCTCGTCACCTCAATAGAAATTGTGTGTTCACTGTATACTATAGCAGCATTGCATGGAATTCTATGATTGGCATCATCATTGGTATCTCATTCGCTCTACGTCATAACAATCTAATACTCTAGACTTCCACCCAACATATTTCCCAAGTGATTTTCTTTCTTTCTTCTAATTATCTAAATCTTCCTAGTGGACTTATCTTATAGCCTTGTCACTAGCATCATCAATCATTCACACTTGCTTCCAAATATCCAATGTCAACACATTTCATTGTCAGTTCCTTTCATATATTGTCAACTCTGCCTACCTTCTTCATCGCTTATCTTTCTTGTCATCGCCTTTCATGTTACTTCCTTTTGTTACCTGCTACTCAAAAAGATGGACAAATAATCCATTCAATGCTCTTATAATATTTTCTTGTGTGGGTCTATTGAGATGTCCTTGCTGAAATATACAACAAACAACCAATTCATATATCTTTCTACCATCAATTAATAATCACCTTTAGGTGTAACAATTGCCCACAACTTGAAGTATTCAACAAATTATGACTAAGTTCCTACTAATTTACAAGACATTTTACATTGAATAACTGAGCTTCCAAGATATGAAGAAAAGAGGCCAAGGAAGAAAGGAATCCTTTTGGGGAAGGATTTTTAGGAATCTGAGCACAAGTCATGAATGAACTAGGGGACTCTGGCTTGTGCTAAAGCCTTATTGTCTACTATCACAGTTACCATCCAAGATTTGCAGTCTGATACCAGCAGAGTATCTTCACAAGATGAATAATATCTTGCAACGCTGTATTTGGCATGACTGTGGTGGGCTTATGACAAGCCCATTTCTAAGTACAACAGCAAGAAGTTGTACTTGCTTTTGCACAGAAGACTCCCTGGCCTTTACTCGGAATGCACAATGGTCCTCAGTGTTAATTTTCATCAATTTGTTCTCTGCTGCAACTATTACTTCAACAAAGTTCAATAGCATCCAATTTAGCAATTTCACTTCTTCAATTATCCAATAGCAGTAGAACAACAGTAGATAGAACAATTAAGCAAATGTACAATAAAAGATAGCCAAAAGACAAGAAACACAAATTTGGTCAAAGACTAGGGCAAAACGAATTGTGGGGAAAACCCTTGCAAATCTTCTTCTTATTAGATTGTCTTCAAATGTTCAGCAGAGAGAGCACATCATCCATATCCAATATCCCAACAGTGTAAAGTCAAATCTATGCCAAAATGATGAAGAAAAGTCAAATTTAGTTGACTGTCAAATATGCAAAAAGTCAACAGCAGTCGGCTGCCCTAACCAGTCAAGTCAACAGCAGTCAAATCAGGGACAAATATGCTCCAATCTAATTCGATCAAAGCCCAGTCAATGAGGCCTCTTTTGCTGGTCAAGGATCAGTTAAAACAGTCCCAAAAACTTTGGTCAAACCCAGTCAAAGGAGAGAGAAAGTCTGCTGTTACAGTCTGCAATTTTCTGCGGTCAAACCAGAAAGTCAATGACAGTCAAACTGCTCAGAATTCCTAAATTATGGTGTCCTTCAATGCAGCCTGTAAAAATCGAATTTTTCCACCCAAAAACAAAGCCAAAGGATGTCAATTTCTCCCAGGTCAACGTTGGTCAATTTTTGCAATTGTCTGAAATTCAGCTGTGTAATCTGGCCCTGTAGTCAACCCTGTAATTTAGCCACCTGTACTTCGGCATTAGAGAGAGAGAAGACTTCTATTTCTGAGTTGTACAAACCAAATAGGAGGAGGTGACATAAGATATGTGTGATGATGAAGTGCCAAATGAGGATGAAGGCCTCTTGTATTTATACCAATCCGAGTGGGTGAAAAGACGCGCCCTTTGGGCTTTTGAGCCTACATGTCATTGAAGCCAACCTTAACAATTTGTACATGAGTGAAAATAAATTAACCCTAAAGAGTCAAATGGTAGAACACATGCATCCACCAACTTGGGTGATATACACCTACTACAAGGGGTAGGGATCACACTCTATCCCATGTCCCTCAACCCATTGGCCAGATAGGATAGGTTATCCCACAAAGTAAGCAAAACACTAACTAAGGCATTCTCTGACTAGGGGAGATCTCAGGCCTCAACATCCTATCGATCAAAGGTCTCTCATCCCCAGGAGCCCTATAGCTCCATTCTGACCCTACTCAGTGTTCTTGATTAGCCTAGACCCTTATTCGAAAGGGTTATCTCAACCAGTCCAAGTTGCTCTCTAAAGACCAAGAACTTCCCTTTTGGCAAAGGCTTGGTAAGGATGTTGGCTATCTACTCATCTGTCAAAATGTGATGGAGTCTCATAGCTCCTCTCTGCACCATGTCATGGAGGTAATGATATCTGATCTCGATCTACTTGGACTTGTCGTGAAACACAGGATTCTCAGACAAACAAATCCCACTTTTGTTGTCGCAATGAATGACTGTCATGTCCAAAACCTGCTCAGATAGCTCTCCAAAGAGATTCCTCAACCAAACTACTTCACAACTTGCAATACTCGGCCTCAACAGTGCTAAGAGCTATGGATTTCTACTTCCTGCTCATCTATGATATCATGGCAAATCCCAGACTAAAACAAAATCCGGAAGTACTCTCCCTGTCGACAACATTACTAGCCCAATTTGCATCTATATATCCATGTAATCTAACATCTCCAGCGCAATATCTTAGTCCAAGGTTAATAGTTCCATGTATATATCTCCAAACATGCTTGGCAGCGACCCAATGTACATGGTGAGGCTCGGTCATAAACTGGCTCAAAGTGTTAACTGCGAAGCATATCTCGAGGCTAGTATTCACAAGAAACATCAAAGCACCAACCAATTGTCTATACTCAGAATGGTTTGCTAGGTCCAGTCTAACGGCTTCTCCACACAACTTCTTGAAATTCATCTCCATAGGTGTAGGCAAGGACTTACACTCAGTCAACCAAATCCCTCTAGGAGTTTCACAACATATTTTCCTTGTGAAAGGAAAATCTCGCCCTTTGCCATACTTCTAATCCCTAGAAATAGTGCATCGAACCAAGGTCTTTTATCTCAAATTCGGAAGCTAGCTTCCTCTTACATTCTAGAACGAGAGAGTTTGAACCTTTCATGAATAAGTCATCAACATATAATACCAAAATGAAATGAGAGGCATACCTTGGACCAATTTGAAGTACAAGCTTGGATCAGCATTGCTCCTTGTGAAGCCTAGCTTTATCAAGTACCTGTCGATACGAGCATACCAAGCACGGGGGGCTTGCTTCAACCCATAGAGAGTTTTCTTCAATCGGCCCTGTACTTCGAATTAGAGAGAGGGAAGACTTCTATTTCTTAGTTGTACAAACCAAATAGGAGGAGGTGAGATAAGATATGTGCGATGATGAAGTGCCAAATGAGGATGAAGGCCTCTTGTATTTATACCAATCTAAGTGGATGAAAAGACACGTGCTTTGGGCTTCTAAGCCTACATGTCATTGAAGCTGACCTTAACAATGTGTACATGAGTGAAAATAAATTAGAAATCCAACTTCTACTTGTCCAAAATGGGTGATCTTTAGGTCGATTTTGGATCTCTCAAAGAGAGGAATTTAATGCAACAATTATCTTCATCAAATGACCCGTCCAAAGTGGAAATAACCCTTCCAAAGTGGAATTAACCCTAGTTGCATAAGTTAAACACTTAGATGCTGAATTTCAGTGAATTACTCACCTGAGTAAGGTTTGGTCATACATAGTTTCTTATAGACTCAAAGTCTTTTACATAGTTTCTTATAGACTCAAAATCTTTTCATGGTTAGTGATTTATCAAAGGCTAACGACTACAGCTAGGCTTGCCAAGAGTGGTTTCATAGGTTACAGGTATCTTACCTGTTACAAATCTGAATTTCTCAATCATATTCTATCAGAGTGTCAGTTTGCACGACAATGTTAAAAGCTAGTTCGGTATAAACTTTGAGATATATTTTAAGGAACTCTTCACTGAAAAGCTACTTGTCTATTTTAAGGAACTCTCACTGAAAAGCTTCTTGATTAGTGACGCTCACTTAATCATGCCCAGTTCATATGTTGGCATGTGGCATCGTTCCAAATGTTAGCTTTATTCTCTCTTTGGAAAACAAGTTGTACGTGGATCTTTGATGATTCTATAAATCCAAAAGCTACATAACACCCTGCCTTACCATTTAACATAGACCCCACTGAAACTAATTTATGAGATTCGGCTATGAGGGCCATTGCATTTTAAATCCTTCTTTACCACATACCAAAACTCCAAATCATATATGAGGTAGATGTAGCATCAACATGCCTCGGTGAGGCAACTGTAACCTAAAATCCCTTCTCAACAAGTACATATACACTCAAAACACCATTGTAACACGTTACAGCATCAACTATTTTTCAATGAACACTTTCCTTTAACCCTAAAAAACAACAGGCTGATGCAATATTTAGACCTTTTTGTGTGCGGTATTTCGAAGCGACTAATAAAGGAGAGAAACATGATGCATTTAGCATTTTAACTAAACAGTTCAGTGAAAGCTTGATGCAAGTAAATACACAGGTAGAGTTAAGCTGCTTACTTCTATTAGCTATCTTGGATGCAATCTCTTCAGAGGGAAGCCAAATGAAGTGAAAAGGAGAATCCTCGTGGTGATTGGGAGGAAGCTTCCATTGCAATTCTGCATCGCCTCCGAACAGCTTGGCCAAAGCTTCCACCTCTGGCCGCCTGTAATCCAACAATCTGTGATAAAAATAACACAGAAACCACATATTCACCTAAAGCCCTCTTCTTTCTTCACGCCGCAAGTCTGAGTGAAATAACCAGTTCGATTATCAGAAGATAGAAAGATAGAGCTTGCATTTTTTTATAGCATTTCGTTGCAATCTATTTCATTCAACACACACCACTGCAACATTTCAGTTTTCATTCATGCTCTCTGTTTTGGTTGGGCGAAGCCACTTAAAAATTCAAATGCCTTTTTCCCCTCAGCGTTGTCTAAAAACAAATTTATAAATTAATGGGATTTAGGGATATAGCTTTTTTTTCCCTCACCGTTGTCCGAAAACAAATTTATAAATTAATGGGATTTAGGATATACCTTCTGCGAGTATTATGATGGTATTATGCATTTAGTTTTGTTTTTATTGGGTATTAGTTTAGTTTTCACTTAAAAAAAAATGGGACTTATTTATTTGGAATTCAATTTTGTTATTTTTTATTATTTAAATTTATTTATTTGTAAGTTGATTGGTTTACATTGTATTATAGGTTCTTTCATAATTTATATTTCTATTAGTTATTATTTTTTTGTTTTAAGTTTTTTTTGTAATTTTGGTAAGACTACAATTCACACCAAAAGAGTGTCTTAAACAAAGCACTAGATCACAGTGTCTTACCAAGACCCCTTAAGTTTTATTTATTTTCTATTTAACTTTTTTATTTGATATTTTCTTTTCTTTTCTTTTTTCAATCTCATGAACTATAGTTTTTCCTCCATATATGACTTATTATTATATTAAAAATTATATATATATATATATATATATATATATATATATATATATTATATATATATTAAAATGTATATATGTTAATATAAAGAATATTAGTTATTTTTGGTAAAAGTTGTTATATAAAATTCAGAGAAGAGTTGAGGGAGCAAGGGTCAGGAGGTTGAACCCTAGTCGCCTCTGCCCCTGGTTCATGCCTCTTTTTGCTTCATGGACGGGTCTTTGGAGGCTTTCGTTTGTTGCTGTCGAGGCTCAGTGGCGGAGTCACTACGGGTCGACTCTGGTATTTGCCTGTTTCGGGGGAGAGTTTGAGGGAGTGAGAGAGAGGCGGCTACCCTAGTTGTCTCTTCCCCTGGTTCGTGCCTTTCCTTCTTGACCAGGTCTCTGGAGCTTCCGTTCGCAGTCGTTGTTGTATTTTTGCAAGAATATTGCGTGTTTTGCCTATGTGGTTTGGTGTCGGGATTTGTTGTTCGTGGTCCAGATGATGCAACCTCATTATCATCACTGCCATGGACGTTACCTGGTGCTGCACTTCTGATCTGATTTTGAGGTTGTAGCGGGTTTGGGGTTTATGACTTGCTTCCTGCTACAGGCCTACTCCGGGGCTATTTGTTTTAGGTCACTAGGTCACCTATGCCTTGATTATACTCTGGATTTTGGTAGTTTTGCCTTGGCGAAGCATATGTGTCTGTGACACAGGTTTTTTGTTGGTTTGTTTTCCCTCTTTGGGGTTTTAGGCTCCTGTCCTATACAAGATTTGTTGGGGTTTTCAACTTGTTTATTGTATTGATTCGAACCATATTTTTAGGGCTTTTAACAGGTACTCATTTTGGAGTTTTGCACTGTAAGTGGCTTATGTACACTATTCTACATATGATATTAGCATCTACAACATGTAATTTTCTAATATTATCAATGAAAATTATGATTTTTCCATGTGAAAAAACAAAAAAAAAACAGAAACAACAACAACAACAACAAACAAACAAACAAAAACAAAACTAACAAACAAACAAACAAAACAAAACAACCAAACAAAAAAAACCAAAACAATATTAGTATATATGTTAATCGTTTAATTTTTTTTATTTTTGTTTATATTATTATTCTAGGTTTTTTAATTAAGTTATTATATTTATAAAAATGGTTTTTTAATTTATATCAAGTGAATGAGTATTATATTTTGTTATATATTTTTATACCGGATTTAAAGTGTTATAGAATACAAAAATAATATATTATTTTATTTGATTGGATAATGTGTATAAGGTGAAGAGGTGAGGCTAAAACTAGTTTAGATTTATTTTAATGTTATATCTATCATGTGTTGAAAAGGATCAAAGCTCTCGAGATGCAAAAGAATACAAGAAAATGCACGACAAAGAGAAAATTGACAAAAAAAAGGCAGAGGGATTGACAATTGAAGAGCATGAAGAACGGAGGAAACAAAAAGTTGCACAACAAAGAACATATCAACAAAGAAAACAATATTCAACCAACTTAGGCATAGTATAAGATGCAGAAGAAAATCCAATAAAAAAATGCTTAAAAGATATTTATGCCCAAGCTCAACATGTAACTCTCGTTCATATGAATATTACACATCGAAAAATTTTGTGATAGGATTTATCAATTAGCTCAAGTTCAAATGTGTCATGTGTGAGGAGTCATACGTTGGAAGTCATGTATTTGACACAAATACAAGTCCAATGTGCATGAGATGTAGAAGAGAAGGAATTGAGGTTTGCACCTCGAGAGATTTGATCCCTTTCAGTGTTTGATAGATTTGGAGTTAAGATGGATATAGGTTGGTTTCAATTGTGCGCGACTACACAAAATTTGTTGAACATATGATTAATCTAATTATTCTAGATATGTCTAAGATTAATCCAATCAGTGTCTTCTCTTCTACATCCCATGCACATTGGACCTATATTTGCATTGAATACCTTAATTCCAACATATGATTCCTCACTCACATGACACATTTGAACTTGAGCATCCTATTACAAACTTTTCAATATGCGATATTCAGATGAGTGAGAGTTATAAGTTGAGCTTGGGCATGAATATCTTTTAAGAATTTTTCCTAGAGTCTCTATTTTTGTTTCATTTATTCTTCATGCTCTTGAATTCTCATTCTCACTATTTTTTTTTGTCAATTTTCTCTTCATAATGCATTTTCTTATATTCTTTGTTCCTGACACTATTTAATCGTCATTTGTTCTACCACTCTTTGTCAATATGCTCTTTGATATGTTCTTTGCCCTTCAAATTTTTCTTTCATATATTCTTGTTATTATTCAATTGTCATTTGTTTTGATTGTCTTTGTGTAGGTTTTAACCCCGTACAGAAATTACCTGCATACGAATTCTAAATCATAGAAAAATAAAAATGCGAGAGCATAACACATAAAACACATATACAGAGAGAATTCCCACTGGATCTCAAAACCGAGACTACCAGCTTGATTTTTCATTATATTCCTTTCAATGTTACAATACATATTTATACATGCCGATGCATCCAATACCATGGACCGAAAACCATCACGTTCCATGGACCAAAAAAAACCATCGATCCAATACCATGGACCGAAAACCATCGCGTCCAAAAAACATGTGCGAAAATCATGCACAAAACCATAGGTGGGTCCGCCCAACCTAACATATGGTCCAAAACCAAAATTTTCCAGGGTGCTGCCCCGGACCCCATAAAGTGGGGTTACAGGTACCCCTCAAACCCCCTATTAACTATGTGGAAAGAATATAACACAACCCAACAATGACTGCTAAAGAGGAGGATGAATTTCAAAGAAACTTAACATTCCATAGGCAAAAGGGAATCACAAAGTCAAGGGCCCACAAATAGACAACCTAAAAATCATTACGCCATTGAAGACAAAGCAAGTAAACATTGGTAATGAAGCATAACCAAAGATTGAAAATATTGGAGATTATTGGGATGATGCTACTGTGGATAAAGTTGCTGAGTTACTCTAAAAATACCAGGATCTATCCCTACCAAGTTCTCGGATTTGAAGGGCATAGTTGGAGATTTGGGCATTATGAAGATCACTTTGAAGCCGGATGCGAAGCCTATTAAACGTAGGTCATATTGCCTTAATCTTAAAGATAAGGAAAAGGTTCGTCTAGAGCTGGATAAGATGCTGGAGGTAGAAATCGTAGAACTGGTTGAAGAATATGATTGGGTGAGCCTAATGGTGGTTCAGGAAAAGAAACAAAAGGGTGAGATAAGGATTTGAGTAGATCTACGGAAGCTTAGTGATGCGCGTGTCCATGACCAATTCCCAACGCCATTTATAGATGAAGTGTTAGATAATGTGGGAGGGAAGGAGGCCTACTCCTTTACTAATGCGTTCTATAGGTATCATCAGATTAAGATCACGCCTGAGGATAGGAGAAAAATGACCTTTGCGACAGAGTGGGGTTGTTTTCAATACACTGTGATGCCATTTTGAATCAAGAATTTACCTGTGATATTTTCTCGCATAGTCGTCCCCGTGTTCAAGGAGTTCATTCATAATTTCCTGGAAGTATACTTTGATGATTGGATGGTGTTCGGATTAGTGAAGTGCCATGTAGCAAGTCTGCACCTGATGTTGGATATGTGTCGCAGATACCAGATCATGCTGAACCTGAAGAAATGCATATTATGTGTTCCCTTTGGGATCTTGCTGGGTCACGTGGTGTGCAAGAAAGGATTAATGGTGGGCCCTATGAAGATTGTGGTGATAGTGAATATGGAGGCCTCGAGGAACATTAAGAAGCTATGCATGACACTGGGACATATGGGACACTATTGAAAATTTATCAAATATTATGCCCAAATTACCACGCCCATGGAGAAACTACTGAAGAAGGACACAACTTTTTGTTAGGATGAAGAATTTTAGTGCAACTTAGATGTATTAAAAGAAAATATGGTCACGACGCCAATCTTGGTATTCCTTAATTGGAAAAAGGAATTTCACATTCATGTGGATGCCTCTTGCATTGTGTTGGGTGCAGTGTTAACACATGTTGGTGAAGGAGAAATGGACCATACTATAGCCTTCACCAGTAGATATTATTGAAGGTTGAGAAGAATTATTCAATGACTGAGCGTGAAGGACTGGCCATGGTATATGTGCTGTAGAAAATCAGGCATTATCTGTTAGGAGGACATTTCAAGATGTATACAGATCATTCTTCCTTGAAATACCTGGTCAATAAGCCTGTGTTGGTGGGGAAAATCTGCAGATGGTTGCTACTATTCCAGGAGTACGCATTTGAAGTAATTTTGAAGCCAGGGAGGTTAAATGCAGGACCTAACCATCTATCGTAGATCGAAACAAGCGAAGAACCCAATAATCTGGATGAAGCGTTTCTAGATGCACAACTCTTTGTGATGTGTGTAATAGATACTCATTTTGTAGATATTATTCACTTCTTGACCACGGGGATGGTGTTGGGCCTCCAAAATGTCTTCAAAATGACATCCAATTTCACCTTTATCATCACCATTTCACTCACATGTCGCAACTGCATATTCATATAACCTTTCATTAGCCACAATTTTCATAAATATATGGGTTAGGATCCTTATTTACCAAAGTTATTTATTTTATGTGTTTAAAGTGAAATTATGATTAAAAACTAGGAAATTAACATGGTTTCATGTATCTATATATGTGGCTTGAGTTTCATGACATGTGTAGGTCATTTGGAAGCTTCCAAGGCACCCTTATGTGGCCTACAATGCTCAAATTCGAATTCCCTTTAAAGGAGATTTGGATAAAGGTCAAAGAAGGATATGTGTCCTATTTGGATTGTAACTCTATGAGGTGTCTCATCATTTCTTATTTGGATTAGAACTCTGTGAGACACTTAGGGGATATGTGTCTCATTATGAGCTATTTGGTTGTAACTATATGAGATTTTAGTGGATCTTCATTAAATAGGGTATCTTCTTATGTTTTTGTATAAATAAGAGAGCCTTTTCCTTTAAAAGGCAGGTGTAAAGTTGGAGAAATGCTCATGTTTTTGATAGAGAATTTGGAGCTCATAGTTGGAGATTTGAATATTTAGTTTTTCTTGCATATGGAGCTTCTTCACTTGTCATCCTCATACACCATTGGAATGGCCATCTAATGATTGTGAGATTTAATTGCTTTTATATATTAAAGTTCATTTGCTTTCTTAGTGTTAGTTTTAGAATGTCTGTGTAATCTTTGCTTTTCTAAAAACATTTAAATTTGGAAGATTTATGTATTTTCTAATTGGATTAAGTTTGAGGCAAGGGCTCATAGTTATTTAGTTTCCTTTCACGTTCTGTTATTTAATTTCTGAGATCAAACCATCAATTCATTGTATAATTGAATAAAGGATCAGGTCAAGAAGGTGACTTCAAATTGGGTCATTGAATGTTCAACCTATGCAATCATTGAGATTTACTTTTTCGTGCTTTTATATTTTCTTTTAAGATCCTCATTTAATTGCTTTAACTGATATTCCTAAAGATTGTTCTAAGAATTGATTTAATCATATTTCAAGATTGAATGGTTGAATATTTAATACATGCAATTACTAAGTTATTTTCTGCACACTTTACATGATTTTCTAGGACATTAGAAGTTAAAGTATAAATAATTGCTTACACATATAGCAGATAACACTTCATAATTGGATGTTGGAGTAACTAAGTATACATTAGTTGTTTTTGATTTCATAGGTTAGTTGAATTTCATTTTCATTATTTGATTTCATAGATTAGATGAATTGGTTTTTGTTATTTTGTAGTTATATTGATATAAACTAAAAGACAATTTCTAGCACATACAGTGCACACATGCTTCACAAGTTTACGAAACCCTCAGATTGACAAATAAATGACAGGCAATCACTTTTCCCCAATAGATGGCATTAGAAGGATATACAAGTCAACAAAAGAAGGAATTAGTAGTGTGCACGATAGATTTTTTAGTTATTGCGGGACATCTGTATAAGATGGGTGCAGATGAAATATTGTGAAGATATGTGCTAGACTTTGAGAGGAATAACATTCTTGCTGAAGCTCATAGGGTTGTTGCAGGAGGTCATTATGTAGGCAAAGGCAACTGTGCATAAGATTTTGCGCGCAGGTCTATGGTGACCTACCTTGCTCAAAGATTCTAAAGCGTATTCTAAGGCGTGCGATGCATGTCAGAGAACAAGAAAACCATCGCGAAGGGATGAATTTCCCTTGCATCCTCAAGTATCCTTGCAACCATTTGAGAACTGGGTGATTAATTTTATTAGGCCAATTCAACCCCCAGGAATGAAAACAGGTGCGTGCTATATCATCACCGTGATGGAATATTTAACCAAATGGGTGGAAACACAACCAGTTAAGGATTGTACAAGGGCCATGAAAACAAATTTTTTGTTTGAGTATGTCTTAACCAGATTTGGCTGCCCGTAAGTGTTGATGAGTGACAGAGGTATGCACTTTTTGAACGAAACAATGAGCGCGCTGATTGAAGAATTCCAGGTCTACCATCAGAAGAGTACACTGTGCCAATGGAACCATTGAAGCTTTCAATACAATTTTGGAGAACGTACTGACAAAGATCCACAACGTGTAATGAAATGACTCGGATGTGCGTGTGCTTGTGACACTATGGGCTTATAGGTCTACTTGTAAGAAGATGATAGGGCAAATGCCATTCAGACTGGTATATGGGGTCTAAGCTATAATGCGATGGAGTATATTGTAGCTAGTATGCACATAGCAACTATCACAGGTATTGCAGATTGTGAGGCCTTGGAGGAACGACTCACACTTCTGATGGAGCTCGAAGAGGATCAATTTTTGGCAAGATTTAATCAACAAGTACAGAAGGAATGTGAGAAAGCATGGCACGATCACCACATCAAGCTTCAAACTTTCAAGGTAAAAGATCTTGTCTTGTTATATGATAGTAAATTCATTAAGTTTCTGGGGAAATTCCAGATGCATTGGCTAGGGCCATATATTATCAAAGAAATTATAGATGGAGGCACAGTTCAACTCGCGAAGTTGAATGGGGAAGCTTTTCTGAGAAGAGTGAATGGGAGCAGATTGAAGTTGTATACATGGGATCTTGCACAATGACTATATGGCGGCAAGATAGTCTTAGTGCTCCAGGCACTTGCAAGGGAGTGCGGGACTATAAACTACAATACTAGGTTTGGAGGAAAACGCAACGAGCAGGCTGTGTGGAAAGTGATGAAGTTGCAACCGATGAAGATACTCACAAGAAGCTGTGCCACGGAGGGAAGTGATGCGCAACACAACAAAAAAGTGACAGTTGGAGTCACTGTTCATGACTTAATGGCTAGAAGATGATTAAGAGGAGCGAGATTGAGAAATTTAAAGCAAAAATATTTGAAGATCTGCCACCAAAACAACATTTATTGTCAAAAATTGGGGGGAACGATTGGATTTGAATTCAAAGCTCCCTATAAATTACGTGTTCCTGTCCAATAGAGAACACTTTGCACTCTCAGAATTGTTAGTGGAATTTGATGTCTATCACCTATGAACCAATCGACTTGGGAAGATTTAGTCACAAGCCCCGCATTTTCTATGTTGTCTAAGTTGAACCAGAAGTTTATTCTAGAGAAAATCCTTGGCCCGAGTCCTGCGGAAACTATGAGTATTGGCGATGTTGCCTTTGAGGCAGCTGCCCTGGAAGTTTTAAGTATGGAAGCTCCAGCTCTTGTGCCTACGACACTGAGGTCACCTAGGCCGAAGCCTACACCTACAAGAGAAACCCAACCAACCAAATCGAGGAAGGACAAGCAGAAGAAACCGGTGCTGGTGCGTGCCTCCCTAAGAAAGCATTCTGCAACATAGAAGCCGAAGAAAGATAAGAAACTGGAGAAAGTAGTCTACCTGGAGGTGGAAGAAGGCCAAGGAATAGAAGACATTGATGTTGAAGGAATATAACCATAATCAGGTTACCCAAATATATCCCTCAGAGGAAGGGAAAGATGAAGGTCACGAAGGACCCAGATTCTGAGAAGTTCACTATTTCCACGCCACTGCTACCTGAGCAGGTCCCTTTTGAAGGTTTACGGCTCACGTGGATCCCAATATTGAAAATGGAGGATTGGGACCTTGCAGATCACGCTAGGTTCCCCCACTTGGTGACAGAAAAGTATATGAGAAGGGTTTATTATGAAGAATCAGGTGTGACAACATTAGAGACGGAGGAATGGGTTTGCACTGTGGAGCACTCAGGGTTACTCAATCTGCTGTGGGTACCCCATTGTCACCGCACCCGCATTAACACAATATGTGTGCGGCAGATGCTCACATTGGTGCACGATAGGTGTCTATGTCTAAGAGGGCCTATACCCATCATAAATATTCTTATTCACAAAATCACACACCTACCTTATAAGGGTGCAAACCCAACCAAGGAGTTTGGCAGAAAGATGGGGGAAAAGGACCTAGAAAAAAGAATGAAGAGAGATTACGACCTCGTGAGGAAGTCGCGAGGGTATTCAATTCTGTCTATAACAAACTCTACAGTTCAAACAACCACCTAGATCTTAGCAGGGAAGGCGATAAGGAAATGTCGAGCAGATAAAGTTTTGACGCTTGTAGTTTCCTTGGCTACACAATGCACGAAGGGCGTACAATTGAATTGGGTAAAATACCTATGCCAGGAGTTCCTAGCGAATTGCCGAGAGGCCCAAGATGAAACCAAGCCATTCCACTACGCTTGGTTGTTGCTTTCCATTGTGTTAGTTGCATGGAAACTATCAAAGGATATCCAGTTTCCTCCACTTGAGGAAGGATTGTTAGAGGCCGCGCAGTTTGCTTCCTTATGGTCTACCAAGGATGTTGCGTGGATCGCAGAGATGAAGATATTTTGGGTCCTCATGGAGATGGATCTCCACATGGACATCAATCATCATTCGAGGTTGTCCCCAACCTTGTTCACATAGCTGTTAGCCTACGCGACATTCAAGGCTGACTTCCATAGATTGTACATTCAAGCATTAAAGGATCTAGAGCAGAAATTGCACGACTTGCCATATTTGGTAACATAAACAGATGTGCAGGAGGTGGTAGCGAGATGGCCTGCAGAGTAGCGCTCCCGTCAGACTTAGCTGCGGGGCCAAGTATGGGTGCATAGAGTTATGTCACACATAAAAGAAAGGAGGCATCTAATTAGGTTGTGCATAATATAACAACATAGAAAAAGAAGGAAGCTGCTGAAAAGGCTCGTGTGGAGCAAGAATGTGCTGCCAAGGAGCAGGTAGGACAGGAACAATGCGGGTCACAAAAAGGTGACAAGTCACCTTCACTGAAAATAGAGGAGGAAGATCTTTCAGGGCAAGGTGATGGAGGAGATGAGGGGCAGAGCACCCCATTCATTTTGAAGAAACATGGCAAGGAGTAGCAGGAAGGTACAAGGAAAAAACAGAAATCGGATAAATTGCAGGTGGATCCCATGGTGTTAACAGAAGGTGATCTCGATGAGATTGGGGATAAAATCAGGGATACCAAAACTAAAGTGCTGTAGCAGTTTGAGCAGTAATACATGCAGACGATGGGGAGTGTCCAAAAATATCTGTGCGAATTGCAGATCTAGGCCAACAAAATATAGGTGGGCACCAAACAAGCGAGTGCAAAGCAAGCAAGCCTGGAACCTGGGACAAGCCAATAAAATGAGTTAGTAAGGACCCTTGACCTCAGAATCATATCATTTCTAAATGGGTCGCTTTGCTTAGAGTCTGCTGATGATCACATTATCTTGAGTACTATAAAAAAAATCAGACTAAATATAGTGGTTCTCTCTAATGAGACCCTCCATGCACTTCGTGTAGGGGTGGCAGATGAATTGAGAGCCTGGGAGCAATGTGCCCTCAACTTCATCAACGAGTACAAAGTGAACAATGAGCAGATGTTCGCTAAAAAGACACAAGCTCTGAAGGAAAAGGAGATGCTATAGGCGCATAGTTCACGACTAGAGTCAGCAGTCACTGAGGCATGCAAGACTGCTGGAGGATGCAAAGCCAGAAGCAATGATAAAAAACTGACCACTAGTGTGCGTGAAGATAAAGCAGAGGTTGGCCGAATCTAGTTTGAGCTCAACATGAAGATCACAAAACTACAGTTAAAGTTGCAGCCCACAACTCTGCCAAAGGTTCAAGAGCAGCGTAGAGTTGTGATAAAGGAAGATATGGATACCTTGGATGCCACAATCACTGATTGTACAACCTTGTTCGAGCAAGCTATGGAGATAGTAACTAATCTGCAGGAGGATCCGAACCTACAGACGCTGAAAATAGAGGTCAGGGAGCTATAGCGATAATATGATGAAGCTAGGGCAACTGCGCACTCCATAGCACCAGCACAACACCTAGCCAAATTACGGGAGGGAAAGCAACTCCTAGCACACGTAGAGGAAGGGTAGAAGAAGGAGGCCTTGCTAAAGGCCATGTTGCAGCCATGGTTAGAGGAAGCTTATCAAGTCACGACTAATATTCAGGATAAGCTTAAAGGGTTGCAGTAGAAACAACAGGTGATGAGGCTGGCCATCGAAGGACCAACCATAGAACAATTGGTCGAAGAAGTCAAGTAGGCAGCCACTCAGAGTGCTGCCGAAGTTGTAGTGATCCAGGTGGAGCTGGGGGATCTTCATAGTAATATCGCAGTGCTAGGGGAGTGACTCGAGGGCAAGTCACAATCTTTATGTTGGGGGCTTGTTGGGATGGGGTCCCCTGGGTTAGTTTTGGGGTTAAAATAACCTATTTTTTGATACTCTCTTGTAATTAATGTAAAGTCTCCGAAATTGTGGATATAGAGCGCGTAGATGATTAGGAGTCAAAGGGGTTTAGCCCCTTGTTTTATGTAAAGTTTGAGTCAGTTTCGAGATCCACCCATTGTCCGCGGACCATGGCATTATATGAAAAATACTATAAATAGGTGTGTCTTAGAGAGTCTAAGGTAGGTTTTTTTTTAAGATTGATAAGCAATGGGTATATAGAAGAGAAGTGATAGCGAAGAGAAGTGGGTCAGATAGGAGAAGAAAAACCCTGCAACTGAGTGTGCAGAGGCCTAGGTAGAGTCTGAAACTGAGTGCGCAGACCCCTACAGCTGGGCACGTGGTAGTTTTGAGTCCGTAATCCTAAATTGAAGATAAATAAAGACAGTTTTTGAAGAATTCATGCGCATTTCTGTTATTTACATTAATGCTATATACTGTTGATGAATGATGTGCTTTATGAAATAGTGACTAAATGTTATGCAATTCTATTGAATAAATGTTAATGATGTATGTAATGCATGATTAAGTACTTTCGCGCAGACTCTGATGCATTCTTGGATGTTTATAAATAACTTAAGTAAACCTGCATGAACCCTAATTTAGGACCACTTTCTGATGCACGTAAGTAGATAAATTGAATGCTAAAGGTCCACAAAGACTAATAATAGACCTCCACGAAGGTCTGAAGGCCATTTTGATAGAGTTGGAACAATCTTCCCTTTTAATTTATCGATCTGCACAAAGGCATATCTTAGGTGCTAAAAGACATCACACTAGTCTCTGGATGCAGAAACTTGGTTCTTGTATCCCCCCATACTGCTTTGGATGAGACTACAGACTGCGCTACGTGAGTTGTTGCCAAAAGGGCCAATAGTGTAGGGATTTTTTGGTTGGCACAACTAATTCTAAACCTGGGTCAAGACCCCCTAAGCCAACAATAAGCAACTACAAAAAAACATGCACATCACATCAATCGCACATGAGGCACAAGATTTCTAGTGGACATTAGAAGAATTTTGAGGTAAAAAATGAGCCTCCTAAGGAAAATGTACAATCAAAATTCACTTTATGAGACTAATCACATTTTAGAGGATGACATCATCCCCCATGGTTGAGGTGGCATTGAGTGAGTTAAATGTACTTACTTGTCACATTCTCAATGGTAGATAAAAATCATGGTTAACCATGGTAGTGCTCTAAGTACTTTTAAAGTCATAAAGTAAAATACTCATAATAAATATCATTTTACACTTTTTGAATAAAATATTATTATTGTCATTTCATATTTTTGAAAGAAACAATGCATATCCCTGTACAATCTTCATGTCTTTGCACACTTTTCAATAAATATTATATTTGTATATTTATATATATTTATTTTTAAATTATATATTCATCTAATTTTATTTAATATTACAGTTTCAAATTAATTATAAGTTAATATCTATACATTATATATTATACATATGAAATAAAAAAAATAAAAATGTAAACATTTGTAATTTTAAGAAAAAATCGAATCTATGAATAATATTATTATAATATTAATGACAATATAAAAATATTAAAATAAAGAAAATGTATACTTAGCTTGTTGATTTAATAATCTAAATGTAATAGAATATATATTATATTCATTTTTGTATTGTATATTATTCCTTCTTATGTTATAAATAAAATAAATTTATAATATGTATATAAAATTAACAACATAAATAATATATTTCATTTATTATATTATATTATTTGATTTTATATAGTATCTTAATTACATTTATTATATAATTTAATTGTATAATTTAAATAATATATATTTTTTTGTAAGCTTGGTAGGACTACATCTTCATCATGTCCAAATTCTCATCCCGATCGGGGGGGGGGGGGAGGGGGGGTAGCACAATATTTGAACCCAAGACTTCCGGTCGGTAAGACATCATTTTCACAACCATTTGCCCAATGAGCTACCCCAAGCGGACATAAATAATATAAATTTTTATTAATAGTATATGATACAATTAAGATTTAAGAATTTATATTTATAATCTATTGTAATTTATTTAGGTGCAAAGGACAAATGCATTAGTTATTTAATGATATTGACTTTTTTTTTGAAAAACTCATTTTTATTCATCAACACAATTTTTTTTATTAATTTTATTTTGGGACAACTTTTCAATTGAATTTAACCATGGTTACATGGATTGTGGTGCAAAAAGTGAATTCCAAATTCATAAATATCATTTTATTATTTACTTAAGAATCTCATTTTAAACCTCAAAATTCCCCTAATGAACCTGTTGACGGTGTTGGACATGGCAACATTAAGGGGATCTCCCTGATATGAAGTCCAACAAGATCTCACACCGTTTGTTGTAGGAGTCCCATTTGGTATGATGGCCCGGTTCCCATTATATTAAATGTTTGCATTAGCTCTTGCATGTTAGCACGAGAGAGTGGTTTGCCCTCTCTTCAAACAACAAGGTTCGCTTGCCCAGTGAGTGCTAGTATTACTTACGTCAAGTTTCTTTCACAGTAGAGAGAAAGGGTGGGAGTGAGTCTCCAGTTGGAAGGGAGGAAGTCCCAACTCTGTCAGAGACACACAATACAATAGGACATGCACAACTTCTAGAGGAACAATCCACACAGATGTGGCAGTCACAACACATAGGGGAAGATAACACATACAACACCTAGCGGGATAGTCTGTGTGAGTGCGACGGTCGTTATAACAAGATTACGTGAAAGGTTCTGTCTGATGTCCAGGGAGGTAACCAACACGGGAAGGACAACGTTAACAACTTATACAACACATTTTCATAAATATATGTATTAGAACAACTGAATGAGTTCAATTGTTTAACACAGGTTAAAGCAACATGTATTACAAGTGTTCAAGATTAATCTTACAAATAGTTACAACATGTTTGAAAACATGTTGGCCTGTTATCAGGCTTCTGAATTAAACGAAAGTTCCAAGACACGTCGATACACCATACATCACTAACGTTGTGGGTGGGGCATTGGAGCCACTACTCACTCCTGAAAGAAAAGATTACAGACTATCAAGGCTATGTGGGAGTAGCCAAGGTGAAAAATAATTTGCATGTACAAATGAGGGGGTATTTATAGCCAAGGGTAAATTGGCCCTTGTGACTGTTCGACTTCCCTCATGACTATTTGACTTATTTGACTCTTCAACTTTACATGACTCTTCGTATGATATGTGGGTATCTTGGAATTCCACGTTACATTACATTGATTTACATAGTATGGTCCACAATAGTGATGTGGCTGACATGAATCATGACATGACTCGACATGACAATGTTGGTATGTTCACGCTATTGATGGTATGCATGTCAAGCTATAGTGCTACTAAGTGATGGATGTCCTCTTGGTGTATCACAACTTCACCTCCGCATGGAGAGGTGTGCAGAGTCTTCAATGGTCATTGGTGTTCACTTGATGTTGCATGTGCATGTTGCTCTCTTGCTTGTACTTTCGTATGCTTGACATGTTCGTCTGTTCATGAAAATTTCTCCTCGTATGTTCATCCGTTCATGAAGAATTCTCCTTGCATGCATCGTCAGTTCGTCCGTTCGTGAACACATCCACTTGCATGTACTCTCCTTTTTCATCCCATCTATCATCGCATCATGTTTGTTCATGTACCTGTATCTATAGTCACTCATGACGAGACGAAATCAAATCCATAAACCTCCTAGTCTACCATGATGCATGGTCGTCCGCTTTCGGATGCAGGTGACCGGGAGAGAGGACAAGGTTGAGAAATTGCGAGAGGAAAGTTTCAAGCTGGGATGCTGATCCAAGTGGATCTCCAGACACTAGTGGCATGGAAAAAGCTCAAAATTCAAAGTGTAATAAAGATGATGAACTTGACATTAGATCGAAGTGCTCGTCACTTTAATTCCAATGGTGTGAACGACACTCCAATCCGAGTTGGGATGAAGGAGATAGAGGCAGTGAAAGTTGGGTTGAATTTTTGATGACTGGGCAGGATTAATGAAGGCACAATTTGGACTTTTTCTGGTGGATGGAATCTGGCCAACTCCGGCCAGATTTTGGGAAAAATTGTTGCCTTGTTAAAATGACTCCTTCGATCCAAAACCGAATTTTCAAAATTGCACAGTTTTTATTTTAAAAATAAAAAAATATAAAAAAGGGGGTGGCGGGCCACAAACCATGCCACCCCAACCCATACCATATAAAAAATAAAATATTGGTGGAGGGGCGGGCCACAACCCCCGGCCCCTCCCACAGAAACATCAAACGGTTACAAGGGCAAACAAACGGGGGTGGGCAGCCATGACCCTGCCACCCCACAACCCATAACCACTATTCAATATGTAATGGAGTTGGGTGGGCTGACCCTTTGGGCATAGAACCAACCCCGAGACATGCAACCATGGCCAAAATAAATACGATGGAACCAACGGAGGTACGGTGGGCGGCCCGCCCAAGGCTGGCCCGACCCAACCGATGTTTTAAATTCATTTGTGATGTATAAAAAAAGGAGGAGGCGAGGTTTGATCGCTTGACCTCCTCCATATTAACCGGACCTTCCACCAATGTACCATAACTATTTCATTGAAAAATACGCCATCCATTTGTTATTTAAAAATATCTTATTAGTGTGCGGAGGAGGCAATGCATGCAGTGCGAGGCAAAATTTTGCAGGAGGGCCGAAATTTCAATTTGTCAGATTTTGACAAATTTGATATGGTTTCAGCATTTCTCGATGCCACGAACGCAATGGCACTATCTGTTTCTCCATCAGAGTTCTTCATTTTTCGGCCATTTTTTAGTATGGAGGTATAAAACTCCTTTTTTTTGTAACTAATGCTTGTACTCTTCTTTCTCACGCCACTTAATGAATGAAGGCCTCCTCATTGATCGAGCAGGACCTGGAGGCGTAGTCCAAGTCGGACGAACTTCGTTATCACCTCTTGTTGTCTTCTTTCATGATTTATGTGTTTCTCCTCTTCTCTCATGCGCACATTAAGTTTTTCTATGTTAAGCCACAATTTATGCATGTCATTCTTTAATACATCTATAAGCAAAAAATCTTGGATCAGATGCGAGCTCCGGGCACTGCTGGTGAAAATTGCACATAGGTCATTGGGAGATTGAGATGGACATTTCCGATTCACAGTGATTATCCTCAGGATCAGGCTCAACTGGAGGGCATCTCTGTGAAATTTATGGAGGGAGGGAGAGCAGGTAGCTAAGGGGCTTGGAAGAAAAAATTGTGCAATTCCTAGAGGGATTTGGCTACAAGCTTTAGGAGGCTTGGCAGCAAGAACTTTGCAATTCCTGGAGGGAGCTGGTAGCAAGCTGCGGGGTTGTTGGTGACAAAAAATTCACAATTGCTGAGAGGCTGATCTGTTGAACACCTATGTGTATTTTCTAAGTTGATTGGATGCCGCGCTATTGAGGGGCTTGCTCATGAAACCTGTGAAGTTTTCAAGGTGAGCAACCGACTGACTGACTGGGTGGATGGCTGGAAATTCTTCAAAATTTTTGAAGGGAGATAGGGCCAAACACTTAGTGTCTGTTGGGCATGTCCACACAATTTCCTTAGTCAGTGAAGTGGGAAACGTCTATAAATTTTACACACTTTTTGAGGGAAATGAGTCTCGAGGTCACTGCCTAGTCAAACTCTCAGGTTGACTAGCAGGAGGGTTGGTTGATCAGTTTGCAAGCAGCGTAAATTGAAATGGATTGTTGGAAACTTCTATGTTGTTTTGGGTGATAGTTGGTTGAGTCGATTGCAGGGTGGAAGTCCAGCTGTTAGAGGGTGATCCAGTCGTCAAAAGTTTAGCAAAATGATTAAGTGTGTGAATTTGTGCATACACGACCTTGTGAATACACACTCAACATAAATTGATGACAAGATGCCTCAAACCATCAAGACAACATATGCTCAACATGATTGACCGATGGTGCCAACGACAAATGTGAAGCTTGTGATGGATCATTGAACGACCACGATGACGCTTGCGCGACAATGCATACAACTTCGTGTGTGAGTGTGATAGATGTTTGCATAGAAAAAAAACATGTAAACATGAAGCAAAGACCTTTTGCAAGACCAGAATGTGGTTGAAAGAGTGACATTGTGGCCAACATGCAACAAGTTTTCTATTGAACGATTAAGTAAAGAGGTGCGAAAACTAAACACTAGCCTACGGGGTGAGCCGGGTGAATGCAAACATCAAGTAAAAACTCAAGGGAGGCTCCAAAATTGGATGCAGGCCAAAATTTTGGAGGGTGTTGCAGTTGCTACAACACTTGGCGACACACTGGTAGAATCCTAGCTTCTCTATTTTGGTTCATTGACAATACAAGGCCTTGGTCTTTCAAGGAGTATTAAATCATTGTGTGGGCTACTTTGGCTTTCCCGCTTACCCCATGGATAGACATGGTTCACCTTTTTCCAACTCAGTCGAACACAACAAAAGTTTCGGCTTGATCACAATGTTTAGATATCGGGAAGGGTAGTTTGGCTCGCGAGTTAAAATTTTTCAGAGTATAAGTTTTCATCTCTGGTGTTGCTCCACTGCAATCAGGCCTAGCTAGTACCTTAACCGAGTCATGCAGGAACACACACATTTCTCCACTACCAGCGAGCCTGGTCAGTACTCCGGTGGAGTTGAATGCTGCACCTCTTTGTGCATGAAGCTTTTCTCTTCTTTCACCTTTGTATTTTTTGAAGAGTACTGTGTATATGCACTTATTTATTTTTGGGGCGGAAGAGGGATCTCGATTTATTGAGAGTAGAAGAGGTTGTTCCTTTAGAGAAGCATGTAATACCTTTGACATAGGTTTGCTCGTTTAGATTTTCCCCTTCTCCGTTTCTACTAGTTGGATGAGCTTGATCACATAGAGCAGAAGACTGAATACATGCATGGGGTCTCCCAGTGTGGGATCCCAACTTATTGAGAGTAGAAGAGGTTGTTCCTTCAGAGAAGCAAGTAAGACCTCTGACATAGGTTTTATCATTTAGATTTTCCCCTTCTCCATTTCTACTAGTTGGATGACCTTGATCACATAGAGCAAAAGACTGAGTACAAACATGGGGTCTCCCAGTGTGGACATAGGTTCATGGTTGGACCCAAGATTCCCTTGTAGACGACTTGTATTTTCCATCAATGCTTCATCGTCTGAAGGTTATAACCAAGCACGAAGAAGACGGGCATAGGACTGGAAAAGTGTTGCAATGTCACAAGTCTCTTCAGATCTCAGCCACATATTCATTCAAAATCTAGAACTCAGTAGAGGGAAACACTTATTTATGGGAAAATAAATAGTAGGGTATCATACAAACAAAACAAAATGAAACAAAAATAGTAAGTAAAGAAAACAAAGTAAAAACGACAAGTAGTAAGCAGACTATGTACATGGCATGGGGCACGGCCCGACCTACTGAAAATAGTGCTTGAGATCTGGCCGTTGATAGGAAGGTTGTCAATCCTTCTGCCAAGTGATTGCAGATGGTATGTGTGTGGTCCAAGATTCTCATGTACCATGTACAGACCAATCCACAAGGACTGGAACTTCGTATGCTTGCATTTGTCTTCATGCGGTTTATCCCATTTCAAGAATAAGTCACCAACATCTAAGTTAACTTTCCCTTCAGACTTATTGCTGACTCATCTCTTGATATAGAACTAGCATGCAAGGCTTTCCTTGGGATTCTTGAGACAAATGAAGCGTAGGAAAGTAGATGTTGGATGGTAGGATGGATTATTTACGATAGACTAGGAAGTATGGTAAGGCATTCAGAGAAGGTTTTGGTGTTACGTGGTCAGCCCATAAAGCATTCGTCAAGGTAGAGTGCTATTTACATTGCTTAGAGTAAATGGTCTTTTTGATTATACGGATAAGGTTTTTTTTTATGGATTCTGCAAGACTATTTCCTTACGAGTAGTAGTTAGATGAATGTTCCGACACAATACCATTTTGTAATGAAAAATCATAAAGCTTTAAAGATGAAAAGTACATTTCATTATCAAACACAAGTGATATTGGAATTCCAAAGCATGAGATGATGTTCTGCTAGAGGAAGATGAGGACTTCTTGGTTGTTCACTTTCTTGAGTGGAACTACTTCTATCTACCGCGTGAAGTAATCAATTGCTGTCAGAAAGTAGCGGTGTTGTTTCGGCGAATGTGGGAAAGTTTCCTTGATGATGTCGAGGCCCCATTGTTGGAATGGTTCAGTCACTGCTACAAGGTGCAGTGGGGTTGCTGACCTTCGTGTTCTGCCAACATATCGCTGGTAGATGGGGCACTTGTAGGTATAAGAATGTGCATCCTTGAATAATGTGGGCTAGTAGAAACCAGCTCTCATAACTTTGTGTGCAGTGGTATTTCCCACGTAGTGACCCCTGACTAGCCCATCATGCAGATCTTGCAAAACCTTCTCTGATTCATGTGCTTCTAGGCACCTGGGCAAGATTCCATTGCTGTGGTTTTTGTAAAGCACTATGTGCACCAACTGGTAATCTAAAGCTTTGAGATGTAATGCCCTCTCCTGTCTGATGGAAAAGTGAGAGGGTGTTTTACCTTACTCAAGGTAATGGTGCACATATATGTACCAAGAGTTTTTGTTTAAAGTAGGTGGTCTTTTCACTACATCATACATTTCAATTTCTGCTCCCAACTGATGAGCTCTCCTTCTTTTTCCTGTGCGTGTACTGCCTTAGCTACGAGTCTACAAAGACCATGATCCTTGATAGTGTGAACTAGCTTGATGTCAAGATCATACCCTTGCAATCCTATCATCCAGTTTGCACATCGTTCACCCAAATCTTGATGTACAAGTAGTGAGTGGACTGCTCGGTGAGGCACATAGACTATGCAATGGTTTTTCAGCAAGTAGGGTCTAAAGTGTTTCACTGCCTTGTGTATTGCATATGATTGTTTGTCAACGATAGGGTAGTTGATTTCGGGTCCCTGCACACTTGCGATCATGAAGGAGATGGGACATTTGTTGTTCATTTTAGTGAGTACTGCAGCGAGTGAGTCATTGGAAGCAAAGGTGTATAACAAGAATTCTTGGTTGAAATATGGGATGTAGTGTGCCAACGCTTTTGCAATAGCCTGCTTGATACATTTGAATGCATACTTTTCCCTCTTGCCCCAGCTGTAAACTACATCCGGCTTGATCATGGTGTAGAGCTATAACAAGGGTCTCTTTCACCTCTAGTTACCTTACATTAATATGTCAATCCGGGATCGTCTGGTTATTTCAAAGGGTGTCTCAGTCTGAGGCTAGCATTTTCCATAGTAATGCGTGTAGTACAACTATTCAAAGGCTATGCAAGGAAAGTAATATAAACTTACAACTTAACTACTTCGAAAAACCAAATCACACCAAATATTGTATCAGCCAAAGGTTCGGCAGCAATAGCCCATCTTTTTCATAACTGATGAGAATAGATCAGAGGTCTGGGAACCGAATAGCAGACACTGGGTTCGCTACAGCCTGGGATCGTTCTTAATGATTAGAAATGAAACAACAGATAGAAGAAATGATAATGAAATGGAACAACACATTAGCCAAGGGCTTGGTAGCAATAACACGTCCCTTTCATAGCTGATGGGAGCAGATCAGTGGTCTGGGGATCAGGTAGCAGATGGTGGGATCCGCTACAGCCTAAGTCCGTCCTCAAGAAACAACAAATTAGCAATCTGGAAATGGAACAACAAATAAATGGAACAGTAAGTAAATGGAACAACAAGTAAATGGAACAACAATTAAATGGAACGACAATTAAAATAAATAATAACCAAATCCTTTAAACTACAGATCTACTCAATCAAAACATCAATCTCTCAATCTGATATAATAGAACAATACTATAGAAACACACTATACGTAACCTGCTTCTGTTAAAACACATACGACTGCATCTTATAATAAAGAATAGTCACGTTCAATAACCATGTGAAACAGACTTTTCCCGATGAGTTGTTATAATGTAGAATACAATCGTGAAGGATTCTATAATAAAGTAACAGTGTCCTATAGGAATTAATCAATACTTAAAGAATTGATAAAATAACATAGCATCGATATAAAGTTCAAGAACATGAAATAACTGAATCACAACAGAGCATGTAATGAAATATTCTCAAAACATAACAGATTACCAGATTACTTTTATGAACAAACCACACGGAAACCAAGCGTAATAATACAAGAGCAAGTGTCCTCCAGGGCCGGGCCCTTAGCCTCCAGGGGCACACCACTTAAGATGAATCCAGGCTCAAAGATAAAAAGTGAACAAGTCTGTATTAAAGCATGCAATAAAAGTAAAGAAACTTAAGTCTTCAACAGAACGCAAAGATCATAGTCCAGATCTTTCTTCAAAGAAATTATACACTTCCCAAAAATTGATCCGAAATTCCCCCCGTAACCAACAATGATATCCCTTTTTATAAGAGGGACGACGGAGACATCTAGGTACAAAAAATAGGCTAAAACAACGATCCCTCAGGATCCAAGATCCTGAGGGATACGCAGAATAATTAATGTTGCGTTACTTCTTCCTTCTTCTGTTTCTCACTAGTATCTCCGCGTCCTATTTTGGGCTGATCCGTGTCGATCTAGTTCGCCTCCGGTCTCCCGTCACTGAGACAACAGTTAGCTTGTCTTTATCTTTACTCTTTGGATGACCACCTTTCGCTTCTTCACCTTCCTGCACATAGAAACGATGTCTATCAATGCTCCTTATTAATTTCTCGTATTTCGTTATAAGTTCTTATTATTATCTAAGTTTCCCATGCAAAAGGCTTTTGAGTTTTCATGAAAAGATACCGAAATGACCATCAAAACATACCTTCCTTGGTACTCCACACACCCCCCAGCTTACCCTTTTTCATGGCCTCATGAAAACATTATAGTTGACATGAAGAGCAGTGAGGGAGTAGGCTGGAGATGGAATCTTGTGTGGAGGCCTACACCCATGATGCGAAACTAGATGATCAAAGAAGTGGCTCGTCTGGCCCTCGGGCATCTCATACAAGGCTTGGTATCCGGGCGCAGGATGCCAAATAATTGGACTCCTGAACCTATACCCTAACCACGATGGTCCTGCCCTCAAAATAATTTCACCATAAAGGGGGAATCGGTTAGCAGCAAGCTTGAAATTTTCATACTTAAATGGCTCTCGGAACTGAATGTTCGGATTAGACACTCGATATCGAAATTTAGCAGCTTCAATGGAAGGGTCTTTGATAGAAGCAAGGAACTCAAGCCCTTGCCGAATGATTGATTCATGCATGGGTCCTAGTGCTTCAATTACCCGCGGAGTTCTCATGAGATTTCTATGACTTCTCCATAACTGTTCTGGGTCTCTAGGTTCAGATCTTACCCATAGGTCTAATCCATTTTCTTGTCTATGAAATGCATTGTAGGCTTTGAGCCATTTAATTTTATTGACTGCAAATGAAATGAATGCTTGCAATTGAATGTCTCCAACAAAAGGACCAGGGTTTAGCTCATTTTCTTGCTCTAGTACAAGGTTATGTAGATAAAATTCACACAATAACCTTTGTACCTTTACCCCATAATGCTTATAGCAGTTTAT
>APFE030342660.1:104427-123250 GCA_000404065.3 Pinus taeda
AAATTATACACTTCCCAGAAATTGATCCGAAATTCCCCCCGTAACCAACAATGCTATCCCTTTTTATAAGAGGGACGAGGGAGACATCTAGGTACAGAAAATAGGCTAAAACAGCGATCCCTCAGGATCCAAGATCCTGAGGGATACGCAAAATCATTAATGCTGTGTTACTTCTTCCTTCTTCTATTTCGCACTGGTATCTCCACGTCCTGTTTTGGGCTGATCCGTGTTGATCTAGTTCGCCTCCGGTCTCCCGTCACCGGGACAACAGTTATCTTGTCTTTATCTTTACTCTTTGGATGGCCACCTTTCGCTTCTTCACCTTCCTGCACATAGAAACGACGTCTATCAATGCTCCTTATTAATTTCTCGTATTTCATTATAAGTTCTTATTATTATCTAAGTTTCCCATGCAAAATTCTTTTGAGTTTTCATGAAAAGATACCGAAATGACCATCAAAACATACCTTCCTTGGTACTCCACACACCCCCCAGCTTACCCTTTTTCATGGCCTCATGAAAACATTATAGTTGACATGAAGAGCAGTGGGGGAGTAGGCTGGAGATGGAATCTCGTGTGGAGGCCTACACCCATGATGCGAAACTAGATGATCAAAGAAGTGGCTCGTTTGGCCCTCAGGCATCTCATACAAGGCTTGGTATCTGGGCGCAGGATGCCAAATAATTGGACTCCTGAACCTATACCCTAACCAAGATGGTCCTACCCTCAAAATAATTTCACCATAGAGGGGGAATCGGTTAGCAGCAAGCTTGAAATTTTCATACTTAAATGGCTCTCGGAACTGAATGTTCGGATTAGACACTCGATATCGAAATTTAGCAGCTTCAATGGCAAGGTATTTGATAGAAGCAAAGAACTCAAGCCCTTGCCGAATGATTGATTCATGCATGGGCCCTAGTGCTTCAATCACCCCCGGAGTCCTCATAAGATTTCTATGACTTCTCCATAACTGCTCCGGGTCTCTAGGTTCAGCTCTTACCCATAGGTATAATCCATTTTCTTGTCTCTGAAATGCATTGTAGGCTTTGAGCCATTTAATTTGATTGACTGCAAATGAAATGAATGCTTGTAATTGAATGTCTCCAACAAAAGGACCAGGGTTTAGCTCGGTTTCTTGCTCTAGTACAAGGTTATAGAGATAAAATTCACACAATAACCTTTGTACCTTTACCCCATAATGCTTATAGTAGTTTATAAAATCATCTATAGTATTAATTTCTATAGGAGCACCTGCCCTGACGGCCTTAATTTTCAATTGCAAGTATCTTTCCATTAGAAACAGGGCATAATTTTTGGCAGGGGCCCTACATGCTAAAGCATCATTATACAGAGCACACAAGGTATCCATTTGTTTAATACCTACATCTAATCTACGGGTTACCTTGGCAACTTTTTCTTGCTCTTTTTGCCATCCTTCGAAGGCTTGGCTTTCTGACAGGTTGACATTTCTTAACTGCTGCTGTAATTCCTCATACTTTTCACGGGGGACTGTTTTTTCCCTGAGCCTTTCTGCTTCTTGCTGGGCTTGCTTCAAATGATGGTGAAGGGTTATTGTTTTTGGGTCCTTTTTCCATGCATCTGTGGAGGCTGGGAGTTGTACTTGAACTTTCTTATTACATTGCTTGGAATTCATAACCCTTATTACTGTCGAAGGTGGTGCCTCCGTCTGAAACACTTTATTATCTGTTTCAATTTTAATGGGAACTCCAGCCCATTGCTGTTCCTTTTCAAATGGAACAACAATCTGTTCTTCTGTTTCAATTGGAACAGTAGTCTGTTCTTCTGTTTCAATTGGAACAACAGTTTATCTTTCTGCTTCATTAGGAACAATAGTTTGGCTCCTATCAGGGTTTTGGGTAGTGGAACAGCTCCTGGTTCTTCGCCTCTTATTCTTACGGGGTCTTATTGGCATGGCCGAACCTTTTCTTGTTGAGGTCCTTACCCCCCTTTGTCTTGCTGTTAGAAGCCTGATCCGCTGGCGAAGCCTGACTATCACGTTTAGCAGTGCCCCTTTTTCTTTTTGCAATTCCCTTATTTCTCTTAATTTTTCAGAAAGAATAGCTGAATGTTTGCCGCGGGTTGGATTGTGACTAATTTCCGGATTTTCATCTTGAGGTGGCCGATCCGGGGTAAGAACCTTTCCTGGCTCTGCTGTTTCCTGGGCCAATTCTTCCTCTGCCCTTATTTCCTCCGGATTCTCCTCTGGTGCCTTCTGATCAGGAACGGGCTGTTCCTTCCTGATATCTTCTGTTTTCTTCTCATCATGGACGGGTGGAATTTCTATTTCTGCTTTTTCTGAATGAACTTCCTTGGGTGCATCTTTTTCCTGGGTTTCTTCTCTGGTCTGGAGGTTGGATGGAGTCAGGGGTTGGCCATACTCGCCCATATTGGCCAGAATATTGGCCAATTTGTCTTCCCCGATCGAGTTCTGTGCTGGGCTTCCCCCCTGCTGTTCCGTTTCTTCCTCCTGCTCGGGCCGCTCACTCTCTTCCTTCTCGACTCCTTCTTCTTCATCATGTTCTGTTTCCGTTGATTGTTCTTCATCTTCCTCTTCTGTTTCTTCTTCGGCGGACTGTTCTGTTTCTCTGCTGATTGCCTCTTCCGCCTCTGTCCCTGTGGACTGTTGTACGTCCTCGTTACTTTCGTCTTCTGTATCTGTCTCTGCTTATTTCTCATCTATAATCTCTATTTCTTGGCTCATACGAGCCCGGGGATTCTTTAGCTCTACTCGTACCCCTGCAAGCCGTGCCGACTTCCTACGGTTTGCTGGTTGTTCATAGGTACCAGCGTCGGGTTGTTCTTCAAGTTGCTTTTCGGCTTGCTTTTCAACTTGCACTTTTGTGCAAGCATCCTTCTTTCGTTTCTCAGGGCGTTGGGGTGTGCTATCAGTTTGTTTTCATTTTTTTGGGCGCCCAGATGTGGCCACCCTTTCATTAATAATATCAATGAGTTCTTCCTAGCTGCTATGCTGCTGGGTAAGACTATGGCTTACTATCAAGCGAATTAATCCATGGTGGCTAACCACAGATTCTTTGTGCTGTGCCTTTTTCATACTATGTGCCACATCATGTAATAGCGAATTAAGCAATGCAAGTAAATTCGCAGAGCATTTTTGTTTTAGGAAAGCTAGGAGTTTTAGATGTCGTGGTCTTACCACGTCTTTTCTGCCCTCGCAAGTAATGTAGCTCTGGACAATTTTCGCCAATTCTGCCCATGGCTCTCCTAGCGTTGCTGGTAGCACCCCTTTTCCGCGAACTGTTAAATTCTGGCCTTCATCCTGGAAGATTTCCACAATCTTCTGCAGTCTTTCCTTTTTTATTGTCCATATTGGTCCTATGGCCGGTAATCCTATGACTTTTGCTATTATATTGTCTGTGACCTCTATTCGTTTTCCTCTAATTATAGAGTGTTCTTCCTGCAGGTTTTGTAAAAATTCCTTCGCCACAGTTTCGTTGGACCCCTTCAGGCGGTTGAGGTAAGTCAACCATCCTGCTTTCTTCAGAATTCTTCGGGCTGCAGCTGAAGCAGTCAATGTTTGTGGTTCTCTTCGGACTGACCTTCCTCCCATGGCTTCTCTTGCAAATTCTCAGAGGAACAACAGCTGTTCGTTGAGACACAGAGAAGCTGGTGTCGTGTTTCCCGTTTAAATTCAAATGCAACGACGTATGCAATGGAAATACTTTGAACAACGATTCATGTAGAAGAAAACAAAAAATGGCAAATTATCATACCATTGAGCCATGCTGTGCTCGAGTACAAGATCTTTTCGAATGACGAGCTGACACGTATTTTGGGGAATGATGAGGTTACTCCCCCCCCGCAATATGATAGGTTGTCCCAGCCATCAAATGAAGGAGCTGCGTCTGCTTCGTCCGCAAGGCCTTTATGGAGCATCTTATAAAAAAATTCCATGTCCGCAAAAACAACGTATTACTAGAATCGAGGTGAAAAGGTAGATCGCTTTTAATGCGTAAGCATCTGCGGTGAGTTGATGGAAGTTCGGGAATAGACATTTTCCATAATTAGTGAGTCTCATGCGGTCACTGTCACTATCTCCGTAATGATTGGCAGTAATAAATGGTCATGCGATATATGGTTGTGTAATTAAATTATCACGTCATAAGATACAAAGGTTCTAATTTCCTTACCCATTGGTGTAAAGGTTACGACTTCAATACCATTAACAGAGCTCTGTTGCCGACAGGTGTCCATAACCTTGGCAGAGTTGTTTGTTTCACCCTGGGAACCATAGTCCTTTGTGTATGCGAGGAAGTGTTATATGATGTCAAAACTGTAGGCCACTATGCAGGCTTGGTAACCCGTTGGTCATAGTGCCATTCACGAGGAAGGAGCGAATAGTGGACAGGCCGGCTCGTGGTGAGACCTCCTATTCCAAGGGTTATTTATTTATTTTAGTATACCTCTTGGACTATTTCCCGGGTGTGGTGGCCCTGATGGGAATGCCACTTCACTTCCATCCTGATGATCATGGTAGGCCAGATCGTAATGAGACTCCCTATCCTGCAATTTTGACAAAACTGCTTGGCTTATTTGCTCATTTCTTTCTTGATTTTAATAGAGAACCTTTCCTGTTTATACACAAAGGGTGGTTCAACACTCCTTAAGAGTAGGAATGGTGGAAGAAGTCTGAAAATCCCAATAGGAAGGTATAGACTCTTTGATCTTATTGATGAAATGATAAACATAGATAAAAGAATCAACATGATAGAGATAGCCAATCAAAACAGAGTTAGTGAACAATGGAAACACAAGGTGATAAATAAGCATATCTTTTCCTTACGTGCTTTCACCAATTCAGGGCAGTTACTTATAAGGATAGCGATTTGTGATTTATCGATTCCTGCATACTGTGCTTTTGATTTCATCACATAAGTAGATAGCTGTTTTCAAAAGGACTCGAAAGATGATCAACATTCCGCATCCTTGAGAAGGAACAAACTATTTCAAATTTTATGAGCAGTGCTTTTTCAAGGAAGGGCACAACAATGGTTGCTGATTTGAAGAAAGGAGCTGTGGGAATTACTGGTGACGTTCAGTAAAATCAAACAAGTGCCGTTCCTTTGGAAAAATACCGGCAAAAATCAAACGATGCTATTCCTTACGGACACATCAAAAACACACAAGTGCTGTTCTTCTTGAGAGAGGAACAACAAAAACACTCAAATGCTGTTCTTTTTTTGAGAAAGGAACAACAAAAACACTCAAGTGCTGTTCCTTTTGGAAAAGGAACAACAAAAATCACAAGTGCTGTTCCTTTTGGAAAAGGAACAGCAAAAACACTCAAGTGCTGTTCCTTTTGGAAAAGGAACAAAAAAAATTAAAGGTGCTGTTCCTTTTGGAAAAGGAACAACAAAAATCACAAGTGCTGTTCCTTTTGGAAAATGAACAACAAAAATCATAAGTGCTATTCCTTTTGGAAAAGGAACAACAAAAATCACAAGTGCTGTTCCTTTTGGAAAAGGAACAGAAAAAATCACAAGTGTTGTTCCTTTTGGAAAAGGAACAACAAAAATCACAAGTGTTGTTCCTTTTGGAAAAGGAACAACAAAAATCACAAGTGCTGTTCCTTTTGGAAAAGGAACAACAAAAACACTCAAGTGCTGTTCCTTTTGGAAAAGGAACAACAAAAATTAAAGGTGCTGTTCCTTTTGGAAAAGGAACAACAAAAATCAAAACATGCTGTAACAATATGTACAAAAATAATTCTAACAATTATATACAATTTGTAAGGAAAAATAAACTTCCTAGTGAGTTACTGGTGGAGGAGACTTGTCTTCCTCCCTTAGGATCTCCATATCTGTATCTTGGCGTAATTGTTGGCAGAAGGACTCCCGGGTAAGTGGTTTGCGATAGAGACGGACTCGATGGCCGTTTGCCTTATACCCAGAACCATCAATGGTAATCAGTGTGAGGGTACCATTGTCGTGTACTTTCTGGATTTCATATGGTCCCAGCCAACGAGTCTGGAGTTTCCCGGGGAAGTCCTGAAATCTAGAGTCATATAAAAGAGCCTAGTCTCCTTCATGGAAGACTCTGTTTTTGATGAGAGCATCATGCCACTTAGCTCTTTGCTGCTGTATCAAGGCAGTATGTTGAAGTGCAGAAAGTCTAATTTCATCCAGCTCATTAATCTGTTTTAATCGATTAGTTTGCGCTTTGGTTAAGTCTAACCCCACTTCTTGTGCTGTCCATAATGTCCGGATTTCAAATTCTATAGGAAAAATAGGTTGTTTTCCAAACATAAGCTGGTAAGGTGAGTGGCCAGTGGTGCTTCTCCATGTCATTCTATAAGACCACAGTGCTTCTGGTAGTCTGGTAGCCCAATCACGTCTATGTGATGCAACTGTTTTGGTTAGAATGGTTTCTATTATCTTGTTGCTGCTTTCTACTTGCCCATTTTCCTGTGGGTGATATGGGGTGGTAATTTTGTGATGAACATGATAATTGTTGAGTGTTGCAGCTATTCTGTTTCCAGCAAACTGTGGCCCTCCATCTGTTATTATCTCTCTAGGGAGGCCATAGTGCACAAATAGATGGAGCAAGAACTGTATAACAGATTCTTCTGTAGCTCTGGGCAAGGGTTCTGCTTCAACCCACTTGGTGACATATTCTGTTGCCACCAGAATGTATGTTTTCTGATTTGAGGGTGGGTTGATTGGCCCTACAAAATCAAGGGCCCATCGCTCAAATGGTTCAATGACTATCTGCGGTTTCAAGGGCATCTCATCTGAGTGACTAGGTCGTCCCGCCCTCTGGCAACTATCACATGCCTGGACAAATTTCTTTGCATCTTTAAAAATTGTGGGCCAATAATACCCTGTATGTAACACTTTATGTGCAGTCCTACGATCAGCAAAGTGTCCACCACATGGTTGGTCATGGCATGCTTTCAATATATCAAAGATTTCATCTTGTCAAACGCACCGCCTGATCTGCATGTCTGCCCCTGTGTGAAACAAATAACCCCCAATCCAAGAAAATCTGGTACTTCGCTGGACAATCTATTTTCGCTCATTAGGGGTTAGATGTTTTGGTAACTTACCTACTCCTAGATAATTGGCGACATCAGCATACCAGGGTGTTTGAACAACAACAACAAAGAGATGCTCATCTGGAAACTGATCTTTGACTGTTGCTGCATCGACTGGTTTTGGCATTCTTGAGAGGAAATCAGCTACGGGGTTTTCTTTGCCAGGTCGATCCTTGATTGTAATGTCGAACTCCTGCAATAAAATCAACCATCTGGTTATTCTGCCATTTGTGACAGGTTTATTTGCTAAATACTTTATAGCAGAATGATCTGTGTACAAGATGACGGGATATCCAGTGATGTAATGCTTAAATTTATTGATAGCATGTATAACAACTAAGAAAACTACGTACCTCTGTTTGAGTAGTAGGAGTAGGAATAAGCAAAAGTATTTGGATTTTGGCTGGGTCTACCTGAATGCCAGCTGCTGAAATATAGTGTCCTAGAATAAGTCCTTCTGTCATCATCATGTAGCATTTCGTGGCTTAGACAAAGCCTGGTAGCTATACAACGTTGTATGACTTTTTCTAGTGTTTCCAATGCTGGATCAAACTCTTCTCCATATGGAGTGAAATCATCCATATATACTTCCAATCCTTCATTTATTAGATCTGCAAATATGCTAAGAATAGCCCTTTGGAATGTGGCAGGGGCATTACATAAACCAAAAGGTAAAACTTGGTAAGCAAACGTTCCCCAAGGACAAGTAAAAGTAGTTTTATCCTGACCTTCAGGGGCAATCTGTATTTGGTTATACCCACTGAAGCCGTCAAGAAAAGAAAAAAATTTCTTGCCTGCCAAAGTATCCAATACTTGATCGATGAATGGGAGAGGAAAGTGATCTTTTTGCGTTGCCTTGTTTAGTTCTCTATAGTCCACATAGATTCTCCATTTCCCATTCTTTTTTGGTACCACCACAAGCGGGGAGACCCATTTACTATCAGAGATGGGGTAGATAAAGTTAACATCTAAAAGTTTTTGAAGCTCAACTTTTACTACTTCTTTTAGATGAGGGTTTAGCCTTCTCTGAGGTTGTCTAACAGGTTTTGCATCATTTTCTATGTAGATGTGGTGTGTGCATAATTGAGGATCAATTCCTTTCATATCGGGGTAATCCCATGCAAACGCATTTTTATGTTTTGTTAAGATATGGATGAGTTTTGTCTCTTGTTCCGGTGTAAGATTGGCGTTAATGTTTAAGGTCTTCCCAGGTTCAATTTCTACTATTTTACTATGTGCAACCGAGGTGACAGGGATTGTATGGTCATGCACATCATTCAGAGGTTCCTCTTCTGCTTCGTTATCAAATGATGCTTTTATCATATGACACTGGGTACGAGATGTGGGTTCCGTTTGACTAATAAAGTTACTGATGGCATCATCTTCTGTTTGATTTTTGAACTCTAGTGCCTCTTGTATAGTTAATGGAGATCTAATGTTGTCAGTAAGATATGATACAGGGTGCCTATTAGTTTTAACTATTGTGGTGCTTGGCTGCGCTGGGGGATATAGTACTAGGTTCTTAATATCTGCCCCCTTAGTTATGATCATGTTTCCTTGCCGACAACCAATATAGGCATCAGCGGTAGCAAGCCAAGGCCTTCCTAAGATCAATTGATGTCCATCTAGTCGGGTTTTAGGGTTTATTATCAAAAAATCAGTTGGGTATTCCCAGAAATCGACTGAAACCATAACATCATGCAGTATGCCTTCTGGTCTAACCATAGATCGATCAGCCAGTTCCAGCAAAGTTGAAGTGGGTTCTGCAGATGTGATTCCCAATTTTTGACAAGTAGGAGTGGTCAATATATTAATTGCATCCCCAAGATCAACTAAATAATTGTTTATGGTTTTACCATAAATTTGAACAGTTACTATTGGGTTACCTGGGTCTTCATACTTAATAGGTGTTTCCTTTCTTGATAATAGGTCAGATAAAGTGCCGACTACTTGAACTCTTGGGTTATCCATTACATTCCTTCTTGGTCTTTTTATGCACAATTCCTTGATAGTTTTAGCGTATATGGGAATATCTTGAATGGCCTGAAGGAATGGAATTTTTATGTACAAATTTTGTAATTCTCCCAGAATGTCGAAATTAGGTTGCTGTATAGGTCGTGGTATAACTAGACGTTTTGGGAACAAAGGAGAGGATGTAGTTGTTTTATTCTAAGTTTGTTGTCTGTTTTCATCCTCTTCTTGGAACAACTGTTCTCTAGGTAACTGATCTTCAATCTGAACTGTTTTGTTTCCCTCAGTTTGAATAATACGCCCAGATCTTAGCTGCAGATCATTGCACTCCCGCAGATCGGGTCCTTCTTCCGGTGTTTCTAAAATTTGAAGTGCTTGGACTGGTCTGTTATTTGGATTGGGGTTGGGCTGGGCTGGGAGTTGTGGTCTGAGATTAGATTGGGGGTTTTGCTGTAAAGCTGGCAGTGTAGGTTGAGGGAAAGGGATGTTTCCTACTGGCTGCTGTGTTGGTCTCTACCAGTTATTCTGCCAGCCTAAACTTTGTGAAGTGGGGGGAGTCCATTGCGGCGGATATGGGTTGTTCTGCCAGTATGGTGGGGGATAAGGAGGATTCGACCAGCCAGATTGGCTTGTCGGATTTAGCCATGGGTTTACAAAAGGGTACGACTGTGATGACCAATTTGGAAATGGGAGTTGAAACTGACTTTGCCATGTATTATACTGTTGATTATTGTACTACGGATACTGAAAAGAAGAAGCTGGGTCTGAAAACATACTAGTTTGTCGTGGCTGCCACTGACGACGCTGGTTAAGTAGATATACCGCCTCTGGTTCTTCTTCTGCTTCCTTATATACCGCTTTCAGTCCAGGTAATGAGGGACAACTTTCTGTAGAGTGATCCCTTGTACAAATGGCGCATGTCTGAACTGTATTTAATGGACATTCCTTATGGCTATGCTTCTTCCTGCACCTGGGGCAGAAGATTGCTAAATTTTGTTCTGCCTCCATTTGTTTCTGCTTAGCCTGCAAAACGTCCAATTGTGTAGTCAATGTTCCTAGTATACAGTTTTAAAAATTTCAATAATTCCCAATTTCCACACGGTTACTCCCTGCAGATGAAAATTTTGTTTTCCGTGCAAATCGATCATGTTCTGCTGGTTTGATTCGTGTACTGCCTCTCGAACTCCTGATACATAAATCAATTATGTCAGCGAAACTTTCTTGATATATATCCCCTTTCCCCATAATGTTTAATGTTTCAATCCACTGTTCTTTCATGCCCCTTATTAATGCTGTTTTCAACACATTATCAGGTAAAGGCAACGATGCATAAGGGGATCTTTGCAGATTATACTGGAAACGTTCCACGTATTCCTCTAATGTCTCATTTGTCTAGCTATCATCTGGAATATTTCATCTTTTAGTTCTCTAGACCTGCAGTAATCTTGATATTTCTTTAGGAAAGACTCTTTCATTTGTTCCCAGTTATTTATAACTCCACCACCTAATCCCATAAACCATCTTAAAGCTGCCCCTTTCAAAGTGGAGGGGAACAATTTGAGTTTTTGGGGGTCAGTGGTGTAATCATACCCCCTGCATAGCACATCAAATTTGAATAAGAATGCATCGGGGTCCTCTGATGTGAGTCCGCAAGATGTAGGGATGTGTTGAAGGGGGATTGCTTTCATGGTAGAATTTGCTGCGGAATCCACTATGGGGTATTGTGATGTAGAAGTTTGGGTGTTTGGCGGAATTTGAGCCATTGGATCAAATATATGCCAATACCCTTTCGGAAGATCTAAGAGGGTATTCCTAGGTTGAGGGATGTTTTTAACAGGAACTGTTTTAATAACACTTCCTCTGTCTGGAATTTCTGTCTGAGGAAATAGGGTATCCTCAATAATAATTTTTACCGCACTCCCCTTATCGGGACTATTTAATGGCTGAGTTATCCTAGGGGGAGATCTTGGCTCTCCAACTTCCCCTGTTTCCCCTTCTCCTTCACAAAGATTACTTAAGTTCCCTTCCTGCAGTCGTTCGGGAATAGAATTTTCAATTTCTTGAAAGTCCTGTTTGTCAGTCTGACTATGCCCCTCAACAAAGGCTTCAGATGGTGAGCCTGAGGCCTGAAGGGAACTAGTAGGTTGTTTGGAAGTAACTTTCCTGGGTCCTACTGAAGGCTGAGATTCAGCTTTCTTATAGATTTCGTCTATGTATGTCGATCGACCAAGGGTCACCGGTCCCTTAGCTTTTTCTGGTTTTGGTAACGGTTTGGGATTTTTCTCTAGCTTTTTTTGCTTAGTCATGCACTCAATTTAACTACTAAGTTTTAAGTAGATAACAACAAATCTGCAGGAAAGCGGGCAAAGGAGCAGGGATTTTACATGCTCCGCACGTAGGTTCTTACCTTCCATTTTCAAAACCCAATTCTCCCCTAGCAGGTTCGTACACTACCCTGGAAAAGACAAATGGCTACACTCCTTCCCCGGCAACGGCGCCAAAATGTAGAGCTATATCAAGGGTCTCTTTCACCTCTAGTTACCTTACATTAATATGTCAATCCGGGATTGTCTGGTTATTTCAAAGGGTGTCTCAGTCTAAGGCTAGCATTTTCCAGAGTAATGCTTGTAGTACAACTATTCAAAGGCTATGCAAGGAAAGTAATGCAAACTTACAACTTAACTACTTCGAAAAACCAAATCACACCAAGTATTGCATCAGCCAAAGGTTCGGCAACAATAGCCCATCCTTTTCATAACTGATGAGAATAGATCAGAGGTCTGGGAATTGAATAGCAGACGCTGGGTTTGCTACAGCCTGGGATCGTTCTTAATGATTAGAAATGAAACAATAGATAAAAGAAATGATAATGAAATGGAAAAACACATCAGCCAAGGGCTTGGTAGCAATAACACGTCCCTTTCATAGCTGATGGGAGCAGATCAGAGGTCTGGGGATCAGGTAGCAGATGCTGGGATCCACTACAGCCTAAGTCCGTCCTCAAGAAACAACAAATTAGAAATCTGGAAATGGAACAACAAATAAATGGAACAGCAAGTAAATGGAACAGCAAGTAAATGGATCAACAATTAAATGGAACGACAATTAAAATAAATAATAACCAAATCCTTTAAACTACAGATCTACTCAATCAAAACATCAATCTCTCAATCTGATATAATAGAACAATACTATAGAAACACACTATACGTAACCTGCTTCTGTTAAAACACATACGACTGCATCTTATAATAAAGAATAGTCACGTTCAATAACCATGTGAAACAGACTTTTCCCGATGAGTTGTTATAATGTAGAATACAATCGTGAAGGATTCTATAATAAAGTAACAGTGTCCTATAGGAATTAATCAATACTTAAAGAATTGATAAAATAACATAGCATCGATATAAAGTTCAAGAACATGAAATAACTGAATCACAACAGAGCATGTAATGAAATATTCTCAAAACATAACAGATTACCAGATTACTTTTATGAACAAACCACACGGAAACCAAGCGTAATAATACAAGAGCAAGTGTCCTCCAGGGCCGGGCCCTTAGCCTCCAGGGGCACACCACTTAAGATGAATCCAGGCTCAAAGATAAAAAGTGAACAAGTCTGTATTAAAGCATGCAATAAAAGTAAAGAAACTTAAGTCTTCAACAGAACGCAAAGATCATAGTCCAGATCTTTCTTCAAAGAAATTATACACTTCCCAAAAATTGATCCGAAATTCCCCCCGTAACCAACAATGATATCCCTTTTTATAAGAGGGACGACGGAGACATCTAGGTACAAAAAATAGGCTAAAACAACGATCCCTCAGGATCCAAGATCCTGAGGGATACGCAGAATAATTAATGTTGCGTTACTTCTTCCTTCTTCTGTTTCTCACTAGTATCTCCGCGTCCTATTTTGGGCTGATCCGTGTCGATCTAGTTCGCCTCCGGTCTCCCGTCACTGAGACAACAGTTAGCTTGTCTTTATCTTTACTCTTTGGATGACCACCTTTCGCTTCTTCACCTTCCTGCACATAGAAACGATGTCTATCAATGCTCCTTATTAATTTCTCGTATTTCGTTATAAGTTCTTATTATTATCTAAGTTTCCCATGCAAAAGGCTTTTGAGTTTTCATGAAAAGATACCGAAATGACCATCAAAACATACCTTCCTTGGTACTCCACACATGGCTTGCATTGGTTTGATTATCTGCGCATAATCCGAGATGAACTTCCGAAGGGAATTTTATCTTTCCCAAGAAGGATTGAATCACTTTCTTGCTGGCTCGGTGAGGGATCTATGTGATAGTCCAGACCTCGTCCTAATTGACCTTTATCCCTCTTGGAAATGGTGTCTCTAAGGAGGTTCCCCTTAGACACTGCAAATATGCTCTTTTTAGGATTCAAGGAAATCCTGCATTTCGACATCACTCAATTTTTTTCTTCAGATGGTGTATTTGGTATTCTCGTTTTCTTGAAAACACAGTTACATCATCGAGGTACACCACTATGATCTGTTCGATGATTCTGTGGAAGGTGATGTCCATGGCGCGCTAAAAGGTCACATCTGCATTCACAATCATGAATGGCATTCATCTATATGTGAACTTACCCCACTTGGTAGGGAAGGTAGTTTTGAGTTTATTAGGTTCACCTAACAAAACCTGATTATATCCTAAAAACCCATCAAGCAAGGAAAACGTTTGTGCCCTAGATACTGTTTGCAGAATGTGCTCCGTAGATGGCATGGGGTGGTTGTCTTTGTCTGAGGCGTGGTTCAATTTCCAGAAATAAAAACACAAGCAGATTTCCTCAGACTTCTTTTGTACAGGAACAAGATTTGAAACCCAAGTAGAATGAAAATTTTGTATATGATCCGTGCGTCCAACAACTTGGTGAGCTCTTTTTGTAGGGTTCAAGTGACGGATGTACTTTCCTTAGCTTTTGCTGATATGGCTTGACCCCTTCTTTGATCGGAATGATGCGTTGGAGTATTCGCATGTCGTGAGTTTTCAAATCATCATATATCCAAGTGAACACATCCCGATACTATTTGAACAAGTGGACAAAGTCTTCCTGCTCCTGATGTGTACAACATGTATCGATATTGGCGAACTTCAGATCTTGTTCTGTTCCCAAGTTGATCAATTCATGCATCATGGTAGAGTTGTGGGTTTTGCTGTTCCTCAGCCCCTGAAAGAATTCTTGAAAGTCATAAAGATTTTCCAAAGATGCCACACCCCTAAGGATGAGGTGGCCTTTCTTGATATCTGCCCTAGCTCACAAATATCGCTCGTGCTCGTATTCGTTTATCGTTGCATCCTTGAAGGTATCAATGCTGGCTATGAAATGCAGTATCTATTGATCATAATCAAATACGCGTAAATTAGTTATGTTATCTAGGATAGATGGTCTATACAAAATTTCAAGAATAAATCTATGCCTAAGAGGTGACATTCTAGAAGATGCGTTTTCTAAAGCATTAGCAGCTGCATTACGGGTTCTTGGTACAAAAATGACATTAAATGCTTGGAAGTTAGAGATCGGTTGCCATACCTCTTGCTGGTAACTTTTGAGATGAGGTGATAAACAATGATGGTGTTACATACCTTCCGTACCACTATTTCCAAATCACCTACCGCTTTGAGCGCAACCACATTGAGGCTAATGGATTTTTGTAAGCCCAACACAAGTGCTTTGTATTCAACAATGTTGTTTGTGCACTCGAACTCCAAGCAGATCGAAATAAAATGTTTCTTGTTTTTTGGGTCGATCAAGACACACCCGACTACTAATCCATCTTGTGTATTTGTTTTGTTGAAATACCTGGTCCACAACTTGTCTATACACAGACCATTCGAAACTCTTGCACTACTACTACTGCTGTCGCTACTGCTACTACTACTACTGTCAATGTACTGTACATGTTTCATTTCCATCAGTTTGGCAAGGAAGGAGACCCAACTGCGTGTCTGGTGGGTTTGGAGCTGGCTGTGCGGGTTAACACCCCAACATTGTTTCCAAGAGCCAGTTGCCGAACATGAGCTCTACAAAGGCCAACGATTCATTTTCACCATTGATGAGAGTGACATTGTGCCTCATATATCTCTCAGATAACACCTGAATTTGATTATTTTTTCCCTTGTATAGAAGCCACATGTGCGACCAGTCTGTAACAAAGTATCCGTTCAGCTTGCTGGACTAGTCTTTGTTGAGCAATAAGCCATACACTTTTGGTATGTCCACAACAAAAATGTTTATGCACCGGTGAACTCGACCGTCATGAGATAGACTAGTGATCATGTCATGAAGTTCACCAATGGATGGTACATACATTCAAGTTGGATGATTTGAGCAGATGTCGTGCTCCACTGCACATTGCTCTTTTTAGCAATGCAGAGCAACATGACGTTGGATTCCGTGCCATAATCAACCAAACAATTGTGAACATTATAGTTGGATATTTTGAATGAAATCATGAATGGAGGAAAATAGAGTTTGCTTCTTCCATTCAGAGTGTGTTTAGCACAGTTGAAAGTGATTCAGGAGGTGTGCTTTCTCCCTTGCTGGTAGAGGATGTGCTATCTACTGATTTCCATCGTAGTGTGCGCAACAGGATGTCCCACTAACTCTGGATCTTAGCCAACTTGAACAAATTTGTGTTTGAACAAGTTTTCTTCATGTCATCCACAATGTTGTAATCCAGAGGGGGTAGACTCACCGAGGTGTCCGGGGTAAGACTGGTATTCATGTTTTTCGGTGGAGTGTTCTGAAGTTTGTTGCTCATAGACGTGCTCTTTTTCGCCGCTGTCTTCTTGGGCTTGCTTTGCATTTTCTGCTTTTGGATGATTGGTGGATCGACCTTCCTAAGTAGTTCAAGCTTTTGTTTTACTTCCCCAAGTGTAAGGGGAACCCCCTTACTTCTGAGATTGTAATGATCATTTTTCTTTTGGGATTGCTTCTCAGTGTTCGTTTTTTGTGCTTCTTGCGAGCATTGATACCTGTTTACCACATGCCCAGAGCTTGATGCCTCATTCAGCGCAACATCTTCATCATTATCTATATCTCCTGACTGTCCCGATGAACTTCTCACTACGTCAAGTGCGCAGTTGCATACTGAGCCTGCAACTCGCTTCTAGTCCGAACAAGACTCTTTCGAGTGATCATCTTCATGAAATGAACAAAATTCATTGTTCGCGCAGTGTTTGAGCTAGAACACTAAGCTCTATGCGGTTTTATTCGGGAGATGATTGTTTCCCGATGACATGATTCTTTGTCTCTATTTGGGTGGTCGGTTGCTCATAGATGTATTAATGGTTCGTTGCTTAAGCTCAAACACTTATGTTGTCAAGTGTTTGACAAGACGAGTAAGGGTTTCAATATCACTTGTTTCCCTATCTTTACCCTTGCTCACCACAACCTGTGGCTTCCTTCTCACATCTCTGGAGTCCTTTGTTGGTTTGTCATCCTTGATGACTCCAATCACGCACATGTCATTTTCAACAACGATTGTCTCTTCGCAGTTTTCTAACAGCGTTGGTTTCACAACTCATTTGACGAATTGTGCAATGCTAGTGGGAAGTGTGGATGTGTAGTAATCAATAGTGATGGAGTCATGAGGTTTCATGTCTGCTGCAAATTTGTTCAATATGTGCAGAAACCTTTGATTTAATATTTTACCTTTTATTTCCCCTCCTCCTTCAGGCTTCCCAATTCTTTGAGTAACATGGTTAAGGCCTTGTCATTAGAAAACTTTTCAAGAAACACACGTTTGAGCATACCCTAGTTCTGTATGGAGTTGACAGGAGGGCTATGATACCATGCAACTAGGTGACCATACAAGGTACATGGGAATAGTCTACATGCAATGTCATCATAGTGTACCTCAAGTGTCTACAACTATAGGTGAAGTTGTTCAAGTGATCTTCTGCCTTCATTGTGCTGCCAGGGTCAAACTTTGTGCTCATTCTCCTCGATCGCTACAACATCTTGTTCAAAGAACCCAGGAGAGCTAATGGTCCTTGAGACAACCATTCTAGATTTTGGTCAGCCATGTATTCTTGCTCTTCATCCTCCTCCTCTTCTTCAGGTCTGATGGTTCTGAATCTGAGTCTGTTGGTTCATCTCTACCTCTGCTCCTCTACTTCCTTTCACTCCACCTCCTGTATCGGAGTCTGAGCCCAAGGTCATGAGGGTGTCTTATTCTCCCTATTGGAAGACTTGAGGTTCCTCTCCATTCTCAACATCTCCTTCAAGTGTGGCGAGAACCGCTTCTTCCACTGATGATACAACAACCCCTATGGGAATTGTTTTTGGCTTTCTTGATGCGTATGGAAGATGTTGTATTCCTGGGATCTGTTTGACTCCTTTTGCAAAATGATGGGTGATAAGATGGATAGAGCGAAGGAAATAATACAAAATTTCTTGTTTAGTCCTGGGAAGTGAGTAGTAACCAACTTTTGAGTCATGCGTAAGTGAGAGGGAGTGCGAGTTACTGCCTTGACCAAATGATTGGTGAGTAGGGGTGAGAGGAAATTCAACCATAAACAGCTGGTGTCTCTCCTTCTAGCACTAGAAATATTGATGGTCCTGGACCCACCAACATTAAGTGGATATTCTTGATATGAAGTCCCAACTAGAACTCACACTGTTTGGTGTAGAAGTCCCATCTGGGATGATGGCCCGGTTCCCATTATCTTAAATGTTTTCCTTAGATCTTGCTTGTTAGCACGAGAGTGTGGTCTGCTTTGTCTTCGAACAATGAGGTTCACATGCCTGGTGAGTGCTAGTGTTACTTATGTCAAGGTTCTTTCACAGCAGAGAGAGAGGGTGGGAGTGAGTCTCCAGTCGAAAGGGAGAAAGTCCGAACTTTGTCTAAGAGACACAACACAATAGGACATGCACAACTTCCAGAGGAGCAATCCACATGGATGCAGTAGTCACAACACATAGGGGAAGATAGCATGTACAAAGCCCAGCGGGACAGTTCGTGCGAGTGTGATGGTCATATAACAGGTATATGTGAAAGGTTCTGTCTGATGTCCGGGGAGGTAACCAACACGGGAAGGACAACGTTAAAAACTTATACAACACGTTTTCATAAGTATATGTATTAGAATAGATGAATGAGTTCAATTGTTTAACACAGGTTAAAGAAACATGTATTACAAGTGTTCAATATTAGTCTTACAAATAGTTACAACACGTGTGAAAACATGCTAGCCTATTATCAGGCTTCTGAATTAAGCGAAAGTTCTAATACACATCGATACACAACAGATCACTAACCTCATGGGTAGGGTGTTGGAGCCACTACTCACTCCTCAAAGAAAATATTACAGACTCTCTAGGCTATGTGGGAGGAGCCAAGGTGAAAATTACTTTGCATGTACAAATGAGGGGGTATTTATAACCAAGGGTAAAACTAGCCCTTGTGACTGTTAGACTTCCCACATGACTGTTTGACTTATTTGACTCTTCAACTTTACATGAATCTTCATATGACATGTGGGTCTCTTGGACTTCCATGTTACATTACATTGATTTACACAGTATGGCCTACAATAGTGATGTGGCCAACATGACTCATGAAACGACTAGACATGACAGTGTTGGTATGTTCATGTTGTTGCTAGTGTGCATGTTGAGCTACAGTGCTGCTGAGAGATGGATGTCCTCTTGGTGTATCACAACTTCACCTCCGCATGGTGAGGTGTGCTAATTCTTCGATGGTCATTGGTGTTCTCTTGATGTTGCATATGCACGTTTCTCAT
>APFE030342676.1:12418-47574 GCA_000404065.3 Pinus taeda
CCCCCCCCAACTCCTCCGTCTCTGCCTTGGCAACATTATCCATTCGAGAGAAGACCACTTTTTTTTCCTTGTGGGGATTTCCCCTACCTGCAAAAGGGCACTAAGACTGACCCAAACCCCCCTCAACAAAGCCAGAATGCCAATAAACAATCTCATCACAATAAAACCAAATGTAGGACTAAAGCTTTAAAGACAATCCACCAGAGAAGGTAGAGAGAAACCCCACTTCATCCACAACCCTAACTCCCTCAACTATTGGACAAAGAAAACATCCCCCAAGATTGCAAAACAATAACGACCAAGTGAATAGCGACCAAATTCCAAATCCCACCCACCACACCAGCCTTGATACATAAATAAACCTACCTAGACCAATCCTTACCACATTAACCAACTAAAAACACTACCAGCAGAGGCAAATTGACATATACCTCCACCCCAAACAGCCCTAGGAGACTCACTAAATTTACCAAATTACAAGGGGAAAATGGCACACAACAACTGAGACAAACAACCCTTCAAACCCAATTTACTAGAAAAACAATGCAAGACACCCACAAAGACCATAAATGGGATCAAACCGAATGAAATTAACTTAAAGGCTAAGTGCTCCAACCATAGTTGAAAATATTTGACCTCCACCACGTAGCACGACCAAGCTACGATGCCCCCCGCCACCTCTGCAGACAAGAGGGCAAGAGCTCTTGAAATTTCTCCACACTTTGTGCAATACACTGAAACCTTCTACACTCGAGCTACTACCCACATCACCCTTGCATACAAGAAACTTCGGGAGCCGAGGTCTCCCCCTCGATACTTACTCTCTCCTCACAAACAAACTTACTTGCCTTCCATGCCATAAAAAACAACTCCCGCCAAAATATTTGCATACTCATGGATGTGAAGCACCAACCATGTACCATCATCATCGTTATTTAATGATGGATTAGGAACTCGTTGGTGGTGGGCATGAAGCCCTAGACCATGTACCATCCATCTTAACACTCCATTGGGGCATTAATTTTGATTATAGTTAAATTAATTTTAATTATATATAAATTCAAAAAATAAAATAATGCAATTATTTTATTTATCATAGATTATAAAATAATATTATAGTAAAATTTCAGAAAAAGGATTGTGGATCTGAGATCCTCTTGAAAAATTACCAAATTTCAAAAAAAAAATGGGTGGAATCGGAGTTTGGATGTGGGAGATATCGCTGATTTAAAATCAACTATTTTTTCAGAACCTTTGTGACGACGAAAAAATTACAGGGCGAATATGAGATTCTAGAGTTTCCAGATAAGGATTTCCATCACATGAGAAGATGCAAAATGGTCCTTGTGCTTCCAAAAACAGGTTATAATAAATATTCTGAGTTATATTTACCGAGTTATGTCCATTTTAACTTTGGAGTAGCATTCAGAGTGGGTTCTCATTGGAGACATGCCCTCCCACCCCACTTTAGTAGGCACCTGCTTCACATTCACCAGTTTCAACATAGAAGCATTCAGCTTGAGTTATTTGGATACGTGCCCTCCCACCCCATGATATGTAGGCACCTGATACTTCATCAACAACCAACATCACGGTCATGAGTCAACCACACAAAATCCTTGTCATCGAAGTCCATTTGCTAGGCCGCACACTGTTAGTATCACAGTTGGTCACAAGCATTACACGGTATCTCTATCCTTGGATCTTCATTTGTCATGGTTATGGGTCATCCACAAACCCACACTTCATCGAAGTCCATTTTCTAGGCCGCACACTGTCAGTATCATAGTTGGTCACAAGAATTACAGGGTATATCTATCCTCAGATCTTCGTTCATCATGGTTATGGGTTATCCATAAACCCACACTTCATCAAAGTCCATTTGCTAGGTCGCACATTGTCAGAATCACAGTTGGTCAGAAGCATTACAGGGTATCTCTATCCTCGGATCTTCGTTCATCATGGTTATGGGCTAACCAAATAAAACCCTTATCTTTAGTGGCTCTTCATATTTAACAAAGGCTTGGCAGGAGGGAACTTCACGCAATGGGGACCATTGCTTCTTAAGGAGGGAGGAATGATCCAAATGGAAAATGGCATCAACCCATGGTATTCATCCACCCATGGAATTTTCCCATGGTATTGTAAGTGGCATCCACCCATGGTATTTATCCACCCAAGGTATTGTAAGTGACATCCACCCATGGTATTCATTCACCCATGGTATTTGCCCATCGTATTGTGACATCCACCCATGGTATTCATTCATCCATGGAATTGAACCGTGGTATTGTGACATCCACCCATGGTATTCATTCACCCATGGAATTGACCCGTGGTATTGTAATTGAAAAATACTATAAGTAACAAGTCACATTTGGTAAAAGGACAGTTTGTCCGCCACGAAGTAGCCCTTACAGTTATTCTCCATTTTAATAAAAAAAATTCTTTGTGGTTTTATTTATTGGGCATTCTCCTCTTTTTATTATGGCAATTTCAATTATTCAAATCTTGGGGGCCTCCCCCACAAGATCCATTTCAATATTTTACATCTTGGGGGCCTCCCCCCAAGATCCGGATCATTCCTTCAGGTTATGGACCAGTTTGTGCAATGTAGTTAGTTCCTCTCCTTGAGAATAAATCTCAATAACTAGGAAGAATGAATGTGGGTGAGTTTTGACATTCAACCTATGTTTTCTCCATAATCATTCATGGCATATTATTGTTTTGTGCTATTTTCATTGAGCTGTTTTACATCTTGTTTTTCATAGTCTTTTTTATCTTGCTTTCCACCTACACAGAGATTACTATTGTTCTCTGCTACTTCCAGCTATATAAGTGAAGATCATCACTGATGGTGGAGAGCATATTTGACTTCAAGCTCTTCAATGCTCTAACCTTTAAGTGTTGATCGATTTCTCAAGTTGAAAGATTTTAGAAAATAATTTTATCAAATTACAAATTTCCCTCAGTCAGCCAACAAATTCAAGATTTCAAGGCAGGGGACTAGCATCAGTAACACAATTTTAGATTTAAGGTCAAATTCCCAAGAAGATAATAAGTAGACAGTTGAACGCCTAGCAACAGGGGTCTCAGAATGTATCGCAAGAAATTAACATTCCATATTTCAAGGATCAATATCATCAAGGTATTCTAGGTTCAAAGGTTAACGGTAATATCATATTAAAATAAAGATCAAACAAACTTCAGGTTTTGAGGGCATCTGATTTTCCCTATCTCATATTTTTATGCAATAAATTAGCATTCCAATTGGCAATTTGGGTATTTTCAAATAAGACATCCGGTAGAGTGTATTAATTATTAAAGATTTCATTCCCAAGTTTCATGTGAGCAACAAAAATATCACCAGTTTTTAAAGGCGTATGTACCAACAGTTCGAGACACATTACAACCTGATTCAGATTTGGTTTATTTTTGGAGATTTTTTTGATTTTAACTCCTAGAACTTAGTTTTCTATTCCTAAAAGTTAGATCAATTTGTTGATTTTAATACTCTATATATTCTTAAGTTTTGAATGTAAAAGGGTTGGCTTTTGATGCCAAACCCCTATCGCTTTGTAAAACTTTTATTACAAAATTCCGAATTGAAGTATTCTAGCTCCAATTTATGACATAATTTGTTTTTCATGTTTTTTTTTTCTAGTACTTTCATACCTTATTTCTACACATGTTCAAGGTAGCATATGAGATTGAGGTAAGAACAGATTGAGTGTCAATCTCTCTGAAAGCCCCTTGTAAAGTTATAATCATTTAAAGAGATTAATTAACTGAATTGTTTGCCTTGGTTAATTCCTCTACATTTGTTAATTGTTGCCTTCTGTCATTTCTTGAATGTGTTCTATTTGGTTGTAGAAATTTTCTACACGCATCCACTATGTCTGGTTGATTAAGTATTCAATATGACTTCTTAATTATCATGAATTCTCTTATATTCTTCTGTTAAATTTTCTAAAAATCATGTTATTCTATCAAATTGGATGTTGGCACTTTGACCAAGGACTCTATAAGAGAGGGATTTATTTATGATCAGATATTGGACAATCATCAACTACCACACAAAATAAATCATATCTCGCCATGGTGCTCCATAGGCTGCTATCCAGTGACAATCAACAACGTTAAAAAAGGCCTCGTGACATTTGAGGGAGCCCCCTTTGGTTCAAGGGCTAGCTTGAACCTAAAGACTGGTCGAGTTGATTTCTTAGCATAGTTTTGCAGCCAAGAACTGTCTACGAGAAACAAGTACAACACTATCTACATATGGTGTGGTGTGCATAATTGTACAAGTGGTGCTGTGAGAATGTGGTGTCGTGTACATGTTGTACATGTGGTGCTGTGTGCATGTGGTTTTGTGTACATGTCCTGCATGTGACACTGTGTACATGTGGTGTCATGTACATGTCGTGCATGTGGTATTATGTACATGTGGTATTGTGTACACGTTGTACACGTTGTGTTGTGTTGTACGCCATGGTAGGTACATGTATTGTGTGGCATTGTACATCGGGTATAAATGTATGTATTATGTTCTACATCGGGTGTAGGTGTATGTATTGTTTGGTGGTGTACATTGGATGTAGGCATATGTATTGGGTTATGTTGTAAACCGGGTGTAGGTGTATGTGTTGTATGTCAGGTGTAGATGCATGTATTGCATGGTGTTGAATGTCGTGTGTGGTTGTATGTGTGTGATGCACACTATGTGTATGTGCACATGGTTTAGGATAAGGCACTAGGTGTTTGTCTGGTGTGGCAACCGATCCGAAGTGCGTACAAAATAAGGACAAAGGTAGAAGATAAGGATTGATTAAAGGATAAGTATCAATATTTTATTCCAGTTTTATTATGCATATGATTTATGGTTCTAGTCTATTCTGATTACATGTGATCAATGATTTTGGTTTATGATGATTGCATGTGATTCCTGATTTTGATCTATGATGGTTGTGTTTTGAGATAACTTGATGTGATATATTTATACATGATGATTTGATCAAAGATATTATTTTGACTTCTTGTGACATGAAGCGAACATAATTGCAAGTGTATCTTATTGACGAGCTACCAATGAGGTATGATGTGAATCTATTTCAATTGATTTTAAATCTAATGGAAATTATGTGCTCGGTACAGGAAAGCATAAACATGCTTGGTTAGGTGGTTGAAACCGACTGCAAAAATTAACAACAACAAAAGGACTTGGAAAATGCAACAGTATGTTGGTAAAGCATTGCAGGAGCAAGGCCATTTTGGGACACTGGTACCCAATAGTATCCAATGATTTCCATGAGCATGTTATGACAGACATGATGGTTTTAAGGCACAAATATGCCTTGGTTTTCTTATTTTCCGATGCAAGGAAGCCTTTCCAAGGGATGGATTGCCCGGGATGGGGGTGTCAACGGAACTTGGAAGATGTGTGACTGCACGGAAGGGGATGACTTGATTTCCCGAGGGACTGTGTAGCAGAGAAGGGAAGGCCGAGGAGGGATTTTTTTTGGTCATTAGCATTGCCAAATGGAATCAGATGCACATTGGGAGTGCACCCTGGAACAATGAGCTGATAACTGTTCATTGAGAGGACAAGTGGCGTTGGATTGTCGCGTTGGACATCGGATGCAAATTTGACCTTGTATTGGATTCTGGACTTCCTGAGAAGGAGGTGAATCCTGGTATTACTCTGAGGGTGGAAGTGTGAGCCTCTAATTTCCTTGTTGTGGATGCAGGCATCATATCCTTTTATTTGCTAGTTGAGAAGATGTGCATATGTGCGTATTATTGTAAATATTGTATCGAGGAGGATTTATAAAACTCCATAGACAATATGGTTATTTGTTGGTTGAAGAAAATGTGCTTGAGTATATGTGTTTATTGTAAATATCATAATGAACTATGTTATAAAGCTCCAATAAATTATATGTTCATCATGTTTCAGTAGATGATCATTGTAAATAATGAAACCAGTTGTGTTATAAAGCTCCATGGGAAGTATGTGTTTTTTTAGCAGCCTTGTTTGTTATAGGTGTCATTGAACGCTGAGGATGGTGTTCCCCCAAGGCAGAGGGTTTTGTAACATCCCTAGTTAAAAATCCATGTAAAAATATATAATACCACGGTCATGGGATACGTATTCCAAGCTAAATGGTGGGAAAAATATCCCAGTGGGTGTTCATTTCAGTTATTATGGCTAAGGAAATTAGCAAAGGTAATGGCTAAGGATTTGGAAATGTAAAATGACATTTTTGGCACATTTATTTATGAAAAGAATGGAAATTAGGAGAAAATGAAGGTGAAAGGTCACAAGTTGCATTTGAGGAGAAAATTGAAGGAAAATAATGGAAAATGAAGAAAATAGAGGCCTCATTAATAAAAAGGTTTCTGAGGATTAGTTAGTAGGCTTGATAAGAGTAAGCTTGGTCAGTTCAGTTTTGGAGCTCTCTCATTATTCTCTCTTTCATACTCTTGAACACTTAGAGTTTTCTTGGAAGAATCTTGGAGGGTGTGGCATACTTTGAGTTTTGGAGCAAGAAGGAAAAGTAAGAGCAGGAAAGCGAAAGAGGACATCAGGATCAACAACTACAATGGGTTTTACTTGCAAGTAGCAATTTGCATGTATGTTTTCCTCACTAGTTTCGGCATGCATGACACATGCATGTGGTTTCTTGGTTATGATCTGTCATTGGCATGGAGGATTGCCTGGATTGACAGTGGTTTGTCTAGCCTTTCCATTTCATGTATAGCCATAGATATTGTGGGTTTATTTACTTGTTTTGTTTTTGTTGGTTCTCATGTTTCCTTAGCTTGGGTTGAGTTATTAGTTCCTGGAGCCTTGGTTGGACAAACGCTTTGGAGCCCTGTAACAAACTGGGTTGAGTTACTAGTCCCATAGCCTTGGTTGGACAAATTCTCTGAGGCCCTTGGTGGGTTGAGATACTAGTCTTGGAGCCTTGGTTGGAAAAACACTCTAGAGCCGGTGAAACATGTGGGTTGAGTTACTAGTCCTAGAGCCTTGGTTGGAACAATTGCTTTGGGGTAGAGATCGATCTGATGACAGTTTTGGGGATGTCTGACCATGAGGTGGAATCATTATTTGATGGGTTGAGGTGGATTGCCTCTAGAAGCCCTGGATGGTTTTGGATTGATGTGTTCTATGAGATCCCACATTCATGCTTGAAATATGGTATGGGGGTGAATGACTGAAGAGAGATTTGGCTCAGCCATTCTACAGTCGGGTGGAACGTGGTAGTCCCATACCGGTTGGATTTTACATCATTAATATGAGGTTATTTCTCCTTGTTATCTCATGTGTATTCTACTTTTTTATATGTGGATTACATGGCTAATGTTTCCTTGGTATTTCTGTTGTTATTATGCTGATTATGAATATGTATTATGACAATGGCTATGCATGGATCTCATCATGTTTTTACTTGTATATGAATGAAAAATGTATCTATGGCCTAATGGATGAGACTACAACTAAAGTGATAAGGAAACAATGCCTCATAGCGAATCTCAGATAAGTATGAGACCCCTATGCTCAGATATGTTATTTACACCTGTAGATTACATATTCATGATATGTTTGATGAAATTCTTGTCATGGCTAGTAGAGGTCTAGTCAAGGTCTTGTTCAAGTAATTTAATTAGTACTATTTTGTTTGTTTGTTGTAAAGTTAGGCATTCTTCATTCCAGATAACAAACAAAATTACAGCATACTAGAGTTCTGGTGGCAGGTCTGCCTGTAGGAAACCAAACCGCCACCTTTCGGCCTTAAAACCTGACCAAAATTTAAAAATGTTTTGTTCCTTCTTCCTGTCATAACCATTGTTTCTCTTATTATAATCTAGGCTAACGACATTAACATAACTCGACACCCAGATACAGTTCGAATTCATCAACATAATAAATAAAAGAAGACACAACGCAGCTAATCTTCGTCCGACAAGTTAACCGGGGTAGGCTTAGAGGCGCTAGCGCCTGGCTTTAGAATCTTCTGCTCTATGGCCCATTTGAGTTCCAACACCAATTGTTCCATGTTCTTTAGCAGCAGATGGTTCCTGGCTGCCTAGACTTGGACAACCGCAATCTCTTTCAGGAGAAGGTTCTTTATGTTGGTTGATTCTTCCGTCAGTTGGCGTTTGAGGAGCTCCTCTGCCTGTTTGCGCTCCTCATCCTCCTCTTCTCGAACAGCCTGGTTTACCTCCATAGCCCGGCCAACCACGTGTTTCATGATCCAGTAGAATTGGAGCGTTTTATTGAACAACGTGTTCCTGCCTCTTGAGGTGCCTGGGTCCGTGATCACTTCCCAGTCCTCGCGGGGGATCTCTTGGTTCGCGCTGATTTCCTGCAACTCGCACTCCCACCCATGGATTAGAGAACAGACCTCAGGTGAAATGCCAGTCATGTATCCATCTATCAGGTGAAGGAGCTTTTCAGAGTCGGGCTTCCTGCCTCTTTTGTTCGAATGGCTACTGGTGCCATCTTCCCTTTTCTTAGCAGAATTTATCTTCCTTGGAGCCATTTCGCCACGGACCTGGGGCTTGGGAATTGAGGAAGCTTTTCGACCTGTCACAGCAGAAAACCACAAGTAAGTGCGAGAGATATGGAGCACTATTGAGGCCTGTTCATTTGAAGCGGCATGCTCAACATGGATGAACGCACGGGCCCTTATAGCAACACCATTCCGGGCGCGGTGGCTAAATACCCACCACCTTCTCACAGAAGCCCAGAGAAACCCCCACCCGGTGAAGTGGCGAAACCTATCGGGCTTAGCCAGTAGAAAAGAATAGCACTCGTGGTAGAGACCATGGAAGAAGACTAGGGAGCAGATAAGACCAGGGGTGCGAGGACCCTCCTGGAGCGCGGCAAGACCCGTCAAAGCCCCCCACGCAGCTTAACTCTCAGAACAAGGCTCAGAACTAGCATGAAGCAAATATTTCCCATCTCGGGAGGAGGATAGGAGAAAAAAAAGAGTACCCATAGGGCCATTTTCATCTCTGCAACTAGGATTCTGTGCGCAAGGGCAGAACATTTCTGGCCAGGCAAAGAGAATGGAGTAACGAGCAAGCATAATGTCTAAAGGACGAAAATGATAGGAAACATACCACCTTTTCTTGTCGGAGCCAAGGAGGAGGGCTGGTCGTAGAGTCGAGTAGGCACCTTTATGCTTTTTTTCATCGTTCTTACCAAATTGAATGAGCCTTCCATCTGTTTCCTCAGGCTGATGGGTGCTATTTACTTGTTGTCCTGTCAACTGGGCCTCCACTTGGCCGTTTAATTTTCCGTTAGGCATTCCAGCCTCCTTATCTCGGGAAGTGGCATGACTTGACCTACCTGCTTTATGCGTCATTATTCCAATATCCTCCCGGCTGCTCTTTCCGTAGCCTTCCTGTCCTCCTGATGCCACCTGTTGTCCTTCCTCTGTCCATTATCCCGAATTCCAAAGCTGGCTCCAGATCCTTCCTTAATGCTGTCTCAGTTTGCACGTCTTCTCCGTCCCCTCAACCAGACCTGCCTTGCCCCGTCACCTGCCCGATTTGTTCATGCCTTTCACTTATGCCTGTTCCCACGGATGTGTTGTCCATTCCCAGCTGCTACAGATTTTCTTCGCCTCCGCTGCGTGCCGCCTGATCCTGACCGTTCATCTCGATCGTGCCTTTACCACCTTTATCGACGTCAAGCAATTGTTGAAGTCTAGATTTCTCCTCCGGGTGCAGTTGAGGCAGGCCTTCGCTGTTAATTTCTTTGCCCTGATTTCGGCAACCCCAGTTCGCAATCCAATCCGCCGGCTTGTTACCTGCACGCCTGGTGTGAGTCAGAAGGAGGAAGTCTATTTTAGGTAGGAGTTTCCCAATTTCGCCGACGAGCCAAGTTGTTCTCCAGCTTTTGCTGATTTTTTCCGCTGGTTGTTGCTGCTGGAGCTTCCTAACCATGTCGATCAACAACTTCGAGTCACCTTCGATTTGGAGACGCTTGAAATTGACCCGTAGAGAAATTTCCAGGCCCCGTTTCAGGGTGCGCAGCTCGGCTTCATTATTTGAGGCTTCCCCGCAGTCCATCGCGAATGTTCTTAGAGTGTTTCCCCCAGCGTCTCTAAAGACTCCCCCAATACCAACCTCTCCTGGGTTGTGTTTTGCAACGCCATCGAAGTTTAGCTTTATGAATCCCTGTGGGGGGTGTCGGTACTGGTTGCTTTCGGCCACTTCTTTGGTCTGTTCTTTTCGTGAAACACCCCCATTTACCATACTCTGGTTGACCTCTAGTCTTTTCAGGATTGCCTCCTCCGTTGTCGATGCCTGCCAGTCTTCGTCCTTCCAGCTTTCCGTTAGGATTGTTTCCCGAATGTTTCTAATGGTTTGTTCCCAGATTGCTACGGGGGTTTGGGTTTCTGCCTTGAAAATTGCCCCATTCCGTGCTTTCCAGATATTCTAGAGCAGGAACCCGACGGAAAGGAGCCAAGTGCGATTGACCACTAGATTCTGGTAAGGATTTCTCGGCCAATTGACTATGGTGCTTACGATGTTTTGATGGTTTCTGTGATGGCGCTCAAACAATTTGTGGTGGCATTCCCACAGGGAGTTGCTGACAGAGCAACGGTTCATCAAATGTTCCATGGTTTCCTCTTGGGAGATGCAGAGGGCACAGCGGGATGGGCCTTGGCTTCCCTTCCTCAGAATCTGGTCCCAGGTAAGCGCTCTGCCATGAAGAATGGTCCAAATGAAAAAAGAGACTTTAGGCCAGTGCTTGGATTTCCAAAGGTTTTTCCATTGATTTGTTTCCGGTTGATGATTTTGATTGATTTTGTGGTAGTAGGCTTCTGCTATTGTGAAATTTCCTTAAATTCGTTTACCCCATCTAAGAATGTCAGACCCTATTTTTCTTGCTATTTTCCGAGATGCCATCTCTGTATAGTGCTCTTGCCATTTCTCGGTTTCTGGTGCTCCTTCCCAGTCCTCTTTTTGTTTCCAATTGCGCCAGTATCCTTCCTCGTCTGGCTCCCAGAAATTGCCAACAGTTGATGCCCCAGTCTGGGACGAGAAGGCAAGGATGGCATGGAGGTTGTCTTTTTGTATGAGGCGTTCGCGTTGCTGTCAAGATTCCTCCCAGAATCTGGATTTGTCCCTTGCTTGAATTTCCCAAAAATGTGATCCCTTATCAACTCTTTGCTACCTCTCGCCAAGTTCCAGATTGCAGAGCCTCTGGTCTCTGTCATGCTTCTCAATCTTTCTTCGGTTTCCCCTGCCGCATCATATTTTCTTTCCCATAGCACCTTCCACAGGTCAGGGCCACCCTGAAGCCACCTCCACCAGAGCTTCGCGCCCATGACTTGGTTGAGGATGAAGGGGTCGCGAAGCCCTAAACCACCATCTTTGGAGAGTCGGCTAAGCCACTCCCATGAGATTAGGGCCCACTTTCTTGTTTTGTTGGTCCCCTACCAGAGGAAGTTTTTGAATAGGGTAACCAGTTTTTGGCTTGCTGTCTTAGAGATAGCTTGGCACGAGAGCTGGTAGTTAGGGATGGCTTGCAAAACTGCTTTCAAGAGGATTATGCGACTTGGGGCATTCAACGAGCGATGGGTCCAGTTCTCCATTTTATTTCGGATTTTTTTTATTAGAAGATCCCAGTTGGCCGACCGGAATTGATGCTCATGCAGCATAATACCTAGGTATTTTGATGGGAAGGTTCCCCTGTTGAAGCCTAGAGTGCGTGCCAGGAATCTTTGGGCAGCCAGCGAGGTGTTGAAGAAAAACACTTCCGATTTATCTTTGTTAATCTCCATTCCAGAGGCTTTGCTAAATTGGGATAAGGATTTGATAATTCTTTGGGCCTCCTTCAGAGTGGCTTGTCCATATAGCATCAGATCATCTACGAATTGCTAGTGTGAGACCGGGATGTCGTCCCCGCAGATTCGGAGGCCTTTTATCTGCTCCCTGGAGACTTGAGCCTTTACTAATCTACCTAGGCCTTCTGCGGCGAGGATGAAGAGGAAGGGAGACAGGGGGTCTCCCTGCCTTAGACCGCAGGAGGGAGTGAAGGCTTCAGAGGGGGTGTCGTTTAACAGAATTGACATGACTAGAGTTCCAACCATAGACAAGATCCAATTTATCCATCTTTGGTCAAATCCATAGGCTTTAAGGATGCCTACCAGATATTTCCAGCTAAGCCGGTCAAATGCCTTGGCCAGGTCAAGTTTGATAAGCATGCCTGGGGCACAGGAGCTTTTCAAGGAGTGGATCACTTCCTGGGCCACTATGATGCCATCGGTGATCTGCCATCCTTTGACAAAGCCAGTTTGCTCTGGGGCAATGAGATCCGACAGGATCGGATTGAGCCTGTTTACCATGATAGTTGCAAGGATTTTGTAGACAACATTACATAGGGAAATGGGCCTGAAACCCTACGGTTCATCCGAGCAGCCATTCTTCGGGATTAGAGCTAGGAAGGTGGAATTCAAGCCCTGGTGCATGCACTTGGAGCACCTAGAATCCTCCACAAGGTCTAGCAGATCATTCCCCATGAAGCTCCAAGTCGCCTGATAAAATTCAATGGTGAAGCCGTCAGGTCCCGGAGCCTTATTTTTTGACATTTTGTTGATTGTATCTTCAAGTTCCTCCTTGATGATTACCTTGAGAAGGGCCAGGTTTTGATCTCTGGAGACTTTCTTAGGAATATGGTGGCATATTTTGTCTATGTCCTCAAATCGATTGACATTTGGTTCGGAGAGAATGCCTTTGAAGTGCTCCACCAAGAGTTGTTCTATTTCATCTTGTTGTGTCACTCTGTTTCCCTCGTCTTTCAAGGAGAAGTTTATGTTGTGTTGGCGATGGTTCAGCATAGATTTGTGGAAGAATTTGGAGTTTTTATCTCCCTATTTTAGCCATTGGATCCGGGATTTCTTCTTCCACAAGATTTCCTCCTGTTTTCGTCTTTCCTCCAATTGAGTGATTACTCTGCCTTCCTCCTCAGCCAGATCTTGACTTCGTCCATCCGAGATGATTTGCTGCTAGATTCTTTCCAATCTGGACTGGAGTTTTCCTTGCTCCTGCTGGATGTTGCTGAATTCTTCCCTGTTCCACTTCTTGATTTTTCTCTTGATTTCTTTGAGTCTTAGCTGAAATGAGTGCATTTTACTGCGGCCTTCCTTTTCGCTTTTGCTATCCTGCCACCAGCCTCTTACTTTGTCTAGGAAGTCAGGGGAACGAAGCCAAAAGGACTCGAACCGGAAGGGTCTCTTTTTGTTCTGATCATTTAAGGCTATTTCAAGCTTTATTGGCCAGTGGTCCGACCCTATTGAGGGTAGGATAGAGGCTTCATAGAAGATATCCAGCCCAATTATGTGCTCTGAGATGAGGAATCTGTCAAGTCTTGAAGTGATCTGTTTGGACCCGCCTCTTATGTTATTCAAGGTCAATTTCCCATTTATGGTTGGGATATCAACCACCCTTAGTTCTATCTGCACTTCTCTGAATATTTCCATTTCCGGGTCTTCTCTGCTTATTCCACCTATTTTCTCTTCTCGAGAAGTGATTAAGTTGAAGCCGCCTGTCAGGATCCATCTCTACTCCTGATGCATACTTTGAATCTTAGTCAGATGTTTGAGAAACAGGTCTCTGTTTGCACGGGTGTGGGGTCCATAGACAGCCGAGATTACCACCCATTCGCTTTGTCCTATTAGTCTGAATCTCCCTGTGAGGATTCTTGGCATTCCTATCCACCAGCGGGTGAGGAATTTTGCTGGGTTCTAGAGAATTGCTATCCCTCCCGCACTCCCTTTGGAATCTATAGTTACTTGTTCGTATCTCGGTTTTATTTTATTGAGAATTTCCTCCATTTTCTGGCCCGGGATTTTAGTTTCTTGGAGTAGCATAATCTGTGGTTTGTCTTTTTTGAGTCTTGCTGCCAGAGGTCTCTGTTTTCATTTGCTATTTAAGCCTCTGATATTCCACGATGTCAAAATCATTGGTTAACTTGGGATAGGTTTTGAAACACCGCTGATAGTGGGACCACTCTCCTTGTATTGACTAACATTTCTCCCATGAGTTGGATGGAGTCCTTAAGGTTTTTTCTTCCTCTTTTTTTCCCCCCCTTTAGTTTCTCCATTCTGTTATGGCCTGCTTTCCTTTTGAGTCTCTTGGTATTCTTCTGGTGAGGCTTTGCCTTTTTCTAGTTTGGTTTTATATTGTTGGAAGGTTTCAACATACAACCTCTTTTGTTCTTCCGGAATAAACCTCTCATCCAGGTTCTTCCATTCATTCAACAGTTTTCTCAATACTTCCTCTTCCTGGCTTAGGTCCTCCCTACTGGTCTCCTGGTATATCTCCATCTGTTCAGTTTGTTCGTCTAGTTCCTTATCTTTTTCTGGTGGCTCGCTCGGGGCTTTCCTTTTAGCTACGTTTCTTTCGTAGCTCTCTGCAGTCCGAGCTTTTATCCTCCTGATTTTCCATGGGTTGATCTTCCTCATCTTCCTCTACCCGTAATATTGCAAAACTGTTTGGATTAACTGTGATGAATTGTTTTCCTTTCCTATCTTTCTGGGGGGTTTCCTTTTTGGCTTTCCTTTTGCTTCTCACCTCTTGGAATTCCTCCTGGTCTGGCTCTTTTTTTTTTTTGTAGGGGCCCCCTACTTTCTTCTTCCTCCCTGGTTATCGGACATTCCTTTGCCAGGTGGCCATGGGTATGGCACCTGCGACACCTAAATGGGATGTGTTCATAATCTATGTTATGTTGCCAAACTTCTTCATGATATTCAAGTTCTATTGTGTTGGGGATGGGGTTTGCTAGGTTCATGTAGACACAGATCCTGGCGTACAAGGTGTATCTACCTTTCTTTATAGTTTCTGCTATTTTCACGAAGCTTCCTATTGAGTTTCATATCCCCTCCAAGATGTCCGGGTCCCAGAAGTCTATGGGGAGCCCGAATAAGTGGACCCAGACAGGCGCATCCAGAAAGGTTTCTTTGTCAGGGTTGTAGCATTCTTCCCAGAAACGTATGAATAGACCGACATTATAATAGAAATACGGGCCATTTTCAAATACCTTATCTCTATCTTGCAGGTTAAAGAAGATTACCGTAAATAAGCCTTTCACTCCCAGCTTGAGCTCGATGTGGCCTTGGGGTTGCCATTTTTGCTGAATCCACTTGGTGAGGTCTCTTTCCAACTGCCAGACTCCTAGAAATTTGCAGATAAGGGCGTGATCCCTCATATAGCTTCTGTACTTTTCCAGTTTGTTCGCTGGGATCACATATCTGGGTTTCTCTGCTGTACATGGCAGGCACTTTCCTCTGTGGCCTGTTTGCCAGGTAGTTCTTAGCACCGGGCTCGTGTTCTTCCGTTCCTCTGTCTCCTGGCTACTCTGTCCGTCTCTTGCCACCGTATCCCGGTAGGAGGGGATCTCTCCCCTCCTGACATCTTCTGTCATACCTTTGTTGCTTTGGCCGCTGTCAGTTCTTGCTGGACTGGGTTGTTGACGGTCTTCCTCCCTTCCTTCGCGTTGCCCCTAGGTTTTCACCTCCTTGCCGCCATTAGGGTTTGAGTTGCAGAGCTCCCGCTTGGTGTGTTTAAAATCCTTCAATTTAATCAGTACTATTATTTCCATGTTATCTTGTTGTTATGAAGGTGTCATTCAATTCTGGGCAGTGACATGGGCTCTGGGCTTGAAAATGTGGCTTAAATCCCGGGGATGTTGGCACAGAATTGATAAAAATAGTCCCTGGACACTGGCATGCCTTGTCATGAGAGTGTCCAATACTTCTACCTCCATCTCTTTCGGGGCCATTTTGTACCAACATGGCATAAACTTGTCAAGGCAACTATCCCACCACATACTAGGACTAAGAGGGTTGAGACTAAGAAATAAGAAACAAATGAAAGGCCAAGAGGTATAGGGGATTCTGAATTACCTAAGCCAACAAGAAAAGAAAGACCAATAAACCAAAGATGCATATGAAAAAATTTGAGCAAGGTCACCCACTCTCCATGAAACAATGAAGAGCAGGTCAAAGAGAACCCCTATAGATATTAGGACGAAATAACTAGACTTACACCACAAAGGCTCAAAGACATAGAAAAGATAACCGAGCTAGAAAGATAATATTGTAACCTAATATAACTAGCCCACTTTTCCCGAGCCTACAAATTCACGTACATTGAATGCAAGGTGGCACCACCAACAACTTCAACATCCAACTCCAGTGGAATCCACAGAGTCCTGTAATATGAAGTTTATGTGCACCTAGGATCTAACTCTAGTCCAATATCCAACATCCCAAGCAAGCAACAATTCCTTCTAGACTCAAAGGCCAAATTATATTTCGTGTAAGAATAGTTCACTTCCACTTCATTGCCAGAGGAAGGCCACCTTCTCTCAGGAAAAGGCCATGGATTATGCCATGAATCTGCAATATTCTTGTTGTTCATAAACCCATCACTGCTAGACAAACGAGAGAATAGTGCCACCAATGGTGGGGAAGGAATCTAGGTACATGATAAATTTCAAAGAGTTGGGTGTCTCCTCATAGGACAATTGAACAAAGGAAGGCTTAACATTGTAATGAATTTAGAATGAGCTACTTGCATGTGTTACTGGTGGGCCCCAATATTGCAGCAATAATGCTGCAACTCTTGGGACTCCCTTCTTTAATTTTATCAACCCGGTTGTTCGTAACAAACTTGGAAGCGACGGTGCTGTATGCACAAGTACTAGCTCTTGGCCGCAGCTGTACCTTGGTTAGCTGGCCACAAGTCCACTAGGAGCTTAATTCAACTTCTAGAGCTCTTTAATAGAAGCTTTTTAACTGATGGATGAAAGCTACATCAAAGGAATCTAATCTACTTGTGGAAAGCCTGAAATCCAAAAAGAAACGCCGAGCCCTCACAACCCTAATTCTACCAGTTTATTCCTACTGATGCAGAAAGAGGATGCAAGGCTACTGGGAGAGATGCATTGACTCTAAGAAGATTGAAATGCATGTATCTAAGCTATGTCTACAACAAAACTGGAAGAACCATCTTGTTTTTTTGCACAAGGTTGTCAGAATTAGCATGCATGGATTTAAACTTTTTTAACTGGCAAAGGTGGATTGGCGAGAGGAATGCTTGGAAGAGGTCGGGAAGGTTCAGAGAGGGCCTAAGGGGTCCCTAGCACCCTTCCTGAGAGTTTCACAGAGTTTGGCCTTCAAGAAACTGCTTTCGTGAGCTTCTACAGGAAGTCTGCAGGGGTTCTACAGGATGTTCTGGAATTTCTACAGGATGTTCTGTAATTTTCTACAGGATGTTCTGAAAAGAGGATTTTGTAGGGTTGATGGAGGAGAAATGGTGGGAAAGTGGAAATAGAGGTTGGATAATGATGTTAAGGGGTCTAGGACCTAGTGGATTAGGCTAATGAGCGATTGGATTTGTTCGAGGATGGAGATAAGGCAATGCTACACAATAATATGGAAAGTAGGTCAACGTGAGGGAACGTGGCAAAGGTAAGGCAAGGATATGAAATGGAGGATGAAGCAGGTAGATTGGATGGAGTATGGGCAGATGGAGAAGTATGATAAGCACTCTGCAAGTTGTTTTTCAAACTGAACAAACAAACACTTAGAAAACCAATGACTTAGTTACTTCACTCTAATCTGACCTAAGTATCAGCAAAAGAAATGAACATAAGTCTATTTGCAGCGAAATCAGGTGAAATAACTATGCAAATAAGCAATCATAAACCTAAGCATGCAACCAAAATTGATATCAAGTTTGACAACTAAGAATCCAACACTAATACTTGCATGGTGAAGCAAAGACAGTGTTTTTGGTGGCAGCAAGGTAACCTTGGTCCCAACTCATGATTCCACTGAGGGGGAGGTGAGATTTAAGGTGCTTGGTAGCCTTTTTCTGAAGATCTTCCCTGTGATTAACCTATCAAGTAAATCTGAACATGAAAATCCTTTTTAAATCATCAAAAGCAACCTAAATAACAAAACAAGATTTAGCTCTAAATAGCAGATTTTATTCTAAGAATGCAGCAAAGACACATAAAAGTAAACAAAGGAGGTACTGGGCACTTGAGATGGGCACAACCCCAAGAGCTACAACCTCCTAAGAGAGATTTAGAGCTGGTGCAAAGCTGGATTCACCTTTATTTAGCAAGAAAAGAAGAGTTACATCAAAAACTGTCCACAAGGGAAAGCTTGAAAAGGTGCTGAAATGCAAAGCTAATCTACTGACTAAAATCGAACTACAAACTAACTAACTTCTGCCTACAAAGTGACTAACTACTGGCTAACCAAAACGAGGCCCTAAGCCTTCTTATTTATACAAATTGAGGACCCCAACAGTCCTCCTAAACTTTAGGGACTCGGCTGCCAAAACTTGTAGTTAATAGCAGTCCTACTTGACTTGCTTGGCTGCCCTTGTGATAATTGATGTGGTGGCCCTTGAACTTCGAGCTGATGGTGGAGAATTCAAGGTAAGCGCCCATAAATTAAGGGGACACCTTCCTAAAAATCCTCTCCACGAATTTGGCTGCCAAGTGCTCATTTAAACCTTTGATTTTGTCTCCAAATTGACCAAAAAGACTACACAAAACACACATTAGACTTGTTGGTATAATGACTAACCCAATTCACTCTATTAGCATAAATATAATAAAAAACATGCAATAAACTAATGAGAATGGTGGATTAAGTCGAATTAGGAGGCTGGATGAGCCCCTATAATTATCCATTTTTGGGGCTCATCAGTTATGCATGGGGAGGGTTGGCCATGCCATCCCCTTCTTAAATGTTGTGGGAGGTAGCGGGGTGGTGGGATTCCCACCCAACCTCCATCACCATGCTTCCTAACACCTTGATTGGGGGATTAGAAGAATTATCTTAAGAATGGTTTAGTTATTCATCTTTGGATCTATTTTTATTATATAATTATTAATTTTGATGGTATATAAGTTTAAAAAGTAGGATACTTAAACTATTCCATTGTTTTATCATGCATTTGCAATAACTTTAAGATAAATAAGTAATAAATATATTGTAATTAATTTGTAATCATGTTTAAGTGTTATATATATGAAAATATATACTATTAAATATCAACATAGTCTACTTATTATATGTTTTTACTCTTTTTTTAGCATCTTTACCAATCAATTTTACACAAAATCCAATAAGGATCTCTTGGAATCATAAATTTTACCTATATAATTTATAAAATTCGAGTGCCTTATGAGTTTTATAGAACCTTGAAACCATTTATATATTCAAAAACACATTTTAAGCAACTAAAAATCACTATTCTATCAAAAACTATATTAGCCAATTATAACAAAATAAACAAAAACATTTGATAACTAAACTGCCGTTTGCTCAAATTAAAAAACATTTGATAACTAAACTACCTTATATATAAAGTTTGCTCAAATTATTTCAAATTAGTGATGATGTCAATTAGAGTGTAGTAAATGCTTCATAAGATCTTTAATTGGAGAGTGGTTGAGGTCAACTTCATCATGTCGTTATTGAGATGTTATGCTTTTTGTTTTATTTGGTTACTTAGATTAATCAAATTAACATATTCTTTGTTTATTGTAAAACAATTTTTATACTAACTCAAAATATATTAGTATATTTTTGAAACAAGCAAATCTTAATGTTAAAGGGAATTAAAAAGTAAGATGGGAAGAAGATGGTAGAGTCATAACTAAAGTATGAGCTCAATGTGAAGTCACGTCTCGTCTCATCCTAGATTACATGTGATTGAGTTGAACTCAAATTGTCTATAGTTTTGAGGTTTGCAATGATTCTTATCATTATTTCAATGACTTCATATCTATATGCTCATGATAACAAGTATGCTCATCTCACATGTTCATGATTAATTATCTAGATGTATATGATTAATTATCTAGATGTATATGTCATGTTTTAATATCTTATTAAAACAACATGTTTTTCAAAGTTCTAATAATGGATTTGGAACTAGCTCTCTTCGCAGGTTTTTTTTGGGTAACAATTACAGTAAAATGTTTCTAACATTTATTAATAATGTTTATAGCGTAAGACGGAAACTATATATAATATATAAAGTAATCTCCTTTAATGCTTTTGGAGATAAAGCCAGGGAAGTTGTTGAGTCTCAAAACTAAGAAGTGGAATAGAAAATTTTTGACACTATAATAAAAGAAGAAAAGAAAACAAAGGTGAAAATGCTGAGAAGAAATGAAAACAAATGTGGATCTCTGTGGTTTTATTTTAACTAATAGAGCCTATAAAAGGAAATTCCATAATAGTTTGGAGTAAAGTGAATCCCACATAACCCCAATTGCAGACCTCCACCCTCTTCCTCTCGAGAAAAAACATAAGAAATGCAAAACTTTTAAGTTGTCATTTAACAAATTTGAGAATCAAGGCCTTATAATGATGAAATACACTCCCAATGATTCGATCATAGTCAAATGAAAGAGAAAAATATTTGCAAGGTACATTTCAAAATGAAGATCACAAGGGATGTTCATGCTAATCAATATTTAGCTAGAATGTCAATTAAATCCAATATTGACTTGGATGAAGTAAGAAATGTATCATGCAACCACCCGTTCCTCTTCATATTAATGGATTTTTTAGATATATTTTATGCATACACACATGGGTTGTTAGGTTGTTTTATATTCTTTCCACGACTACCCCACGCATTGGGTGCCGTCGAGGGGTATGCAAGGGGGCAGTAGCCCCCCTGCACGGGGTTCAGGACAATGACCCGAGAATTTTTTTTTTGACCCTATATTAGGTGGGCGAACCTACCTATGGTTTTGTGCATGGTTTTGGGCATGATGGCTTTCTGTCCATGGTATTTTGTAGATCTGGTCAAGGGAACTACGATTATGTTCTAATATAGGGTTAATGGATTGGGGTTTATGGATGCTTCGATATATATATATATATATATACTATATATATATATATATATATATATATATATAATATATATATATATATATATATAGTAACATTGAAATGAACATATTGAAAAATCAATCTGGTAGTCTCGGTTTTGGGATCCAGGGGGAAATCTCTGTGTATATCTATTTTATGGTTTATGCTCTCACCATTGTTTATTTTCTGTTTTTTAGAATTCATATGCAGGTAATTTCTGTACAGGGTTAAAACCTACATGGGTGTGATGAAATTTTGTAGAGATACATTGTAACATCCATGTTTTGATTCCTTTCTCATATTATAATTAATTTAGAGTAATGTTGCTTATATGGACATGTAAATGTTGTGCTGGTTAAGCTAACAACAATATATATTGTATTTTATTTTAATGAAAATGTTGAACAATTGAGGAAGGAATGAGAAACTATACTCTCCACAAGCCATGAGTGAAGTTGGAAAGGGGAATGGTAAGAATTATTGTGACTATTGAAATAATCCTTTACATAATTCTTTTGGACAACTGAAAATTAAAACCCATTTTTTCAAGAAATCAATTGATGAGGAAATTGGTAGTTGAACTACCAACTTTAAAAAATTATGGGAAGTAGTTGATATCTGTACCCAACTGTCCCAATTAGATATGGGCAAAGAACTCATTCATCAACTTTTGATATTGACCACGAATTTGTGGAACTGACCCATGAAATTTGGTATTTTACGCACAAAATCTTGCACTAGAAGGCAAAGAATGTGGGGTTCCCATGTGAAAAGAGTGTGGATTACGCATGAATGGGTATGGGGATCAAATATGTCTTAGTTTTTACTACCAAAGGCACCTCTCATTGATAGAAAAACAATGAGAGATCATTTGATCCATTTTTTGATTAAGACAATTGAGCATAAGTGCCAAAAACCCAAGTTGCAGGGACGTGCTGCATTTTTGGGTGCTTGTTGGAAAAAGTAATAGAGCACTGAGAGGGGATATCATTGAGGGATTGCTAAGGCAATGAAGGCACTCCCTTGTGATTTGCAAGCCAGTTGATAAACCACCATGGCTATGTGTAGGATCTTGGATTAGTGGGGTTTAAATGGAACTAGCTACTCTTCTGGTGATGAAGGAGATTGGTCTTCATGACTCCACCCTGAAATTCCTGATAGAGTGAGATTCGCTCATGGAATCATGGTTTGGCTAGAGGGTGGCTAGTTGCAAAGGAATGGAATAGACGATTAAGCCTATGGTTGCGTGAAAAATGGCTCACCCTTCATTAATTGTAGGTATTTGTATAAATCAACAAGATTAGTACCTTGGTGATTTGTATTATGCATTGTAATATTTATTAAGTGAAATGGAAATGAGGTTTACAGTTGTGGAATGCTTATTTGGTTACCTGCTAAAATTGTCAATGTGTTCTTGTGATGCACATATGTAGCTATGTGCATAGAATTAATGGATATAATGAGCATAGAACTCATGGAAAATTTCTAATAGTTAGTTATCCTTGATTAACTTTGATGTTATGGATCTAGCAGGCCCTTTTGAAGGAAAAACATTGAGGGATGGAAAGGCAGAGGAAGTATTCCATCAACTTCTTGGACAACTAAGATGGTTGGCATGAAAATGGTAGACTCCCATAGTGTCTTAAAATAGTGATTTATGCATGCACCAAACATGTAAATGGAGCCCTTAAGATGTTGTTTAGGGGTAGGCTAGCCAAATGAATTCCATGGATTTGAATTATAAGAGGTAAAACTTTGTTTATAGTGAAGACTAAGTCTATTAAGTCTTTAGAGGGCATCTAAAACAAAGAGATAATCATACTTACTAAATAATGGGAACTCCATGAAAAACTCCAATTTTGGAATCAATTTTTGGTGCACAATCCTTTTTGAATGTTTATTGGGCTATGAGGCCCCTCTAAAAGAAATTTTGGATTTATTATAATATTTTTTTTGTAAGCTTGGCAAGACTACATCTTCATCATGTCCAATATATCGCCACGATCAAGGCATGGAATTGAACATATGACTTCACATTAGGGAGTGCCTTAATAGAGCACTTGATAACTGTCTATCCAAGACCCCGTGGACATATTTATTATAATATTGAGAAAACCAACATAAATGATTTAAAATTTCAGCTAAATATTAAATGCCTAGATATTGTAAATTCTAAAAATTAATTTAACCCACAATTCTAGCCTTTCTCATCTAATTTATAAAGGGCCTTTGAAGGCTTGATCTATCATAAATAAGTTGCATAGAGGGTCTAGCCTAAGACAAATTAGGGAAGCATAAGAGTCTCTTAGGCTACCATAAATATGGAAAGATATATGTGGTTATTTAATTTCAGCTAAAAAGAATACCTATAAGGGCTATGTCTCTTATGGAAATATGCCATAGTTCTAGCCTCTTTAATTGAATTGAAATGGGCTTACGTCATTAAATTTATTAAAATTAAGATGAATGATAAACATCACCCATGACCTGCTCAAAATGAGGTAATTTGGACCATATGGCTTCAATTTAACTCTCTTAAAATTAAGATGAATGATAAACATCACCCATGACCTGCTCAAAATGAGGTAATTTGGACCATATGGCTTCAATTTAACTCTCTGAAGAATCCTAGATGTAATAATTATGAAGGAAAATACATGTTATTAATTTCCTCGTATGTTCAAACAATTTCACCTAGAGTTAGCCTTAGTATGTATGAGAATGTCTAGATAATAAAAAGGAATTGGCGTAATTGAATTTCCAAAGTGCAAATAGAAATTGATACAGGAAACGACATTTGAATTCATGTGAAATGGAAAATTCTTCCATATTGCAGGTTTGGGACTTATGTATGAATTCATGTGAAATGGAAAATTCTTCCATATTGCAGGTTTGGGACTTATGTATGGATAACCTCATAAATTATGCGTAAATGGTAGTTTCTAAGGAATAGGCTTAAGATTTCATTAGTTAACTTGAGAGCTCATTCATAATTTTATCATTTTCATAAGTTATTAAAATGAGCTTTACATTTTTTTCCAAGCCACAATTTCTCAAAGATAAGCTACCAATCATAATTGAGTTGACAATGCAGCGAGTTTAATCATAAAAGCTTGATAGTGTCCAATTTTAAGAAATTAATATTAAACTTTACATCTAGGAAAAACCTTTTGTTTCTTCATGGTCTTCCTTATTTTATACACCATATTTTACAATAAAAAATGCTTTATGAAGCCCATGGTGTGTGATCATGATTTATTATGAAAAGTCACTCGCCACATATATGAAAAAAAGAGGCTAAAGGGAGGGACATTCCTCATTTCTAAATAAATGGTGTAATTTTATGAAAATCTAAAGGAAAAAATAGAGAAATAATAAAACTAGAATTTTAACAAGTACATGCAACGAAATCTTAATATAGATACTTTTTCTAATTAGATGGAACTAACATAGGCATAATTATACTTGTATCTTGTCACTGAATTTTGATTCCATTCCCCTTAATCTAAGTATGTGTAATGTTCCTTTAGATCTTTCCATGACCTTCATAGATTCTTTCATTTTTGACCTTCATCAATTCTTGGAATTCCAAGCCAAATCAATGTTATTGTTGGGTATGTGTTATATTATTTCCATGACTAGCTCCATGGCTGCTACATTGCGCTAGGCATAGCGGTAGCCTCCCTACACGGGGTCCGAGACAATGCCTCGAGAATTCTTTTTAATGGGACGCAATAATGGTCGGGCGAACCCAAGGATGGTGGACAGACCCACCCATGGTTTTGGGCATGGTGGTTTTGCCCATGGTATTTTGTAAATACGGTAAAGGGAGCTATGGTTATGTTCTAATCGAGGGTTAATGGATTGAGTTTATGAATGCTTCAACATGTATATAATGCATTGTAATATTGGAAGGAATATAATGAAAAATCAATTTGATTTCCAGTTTTGTGTTTCAGAAAAAAAATAAAAAAAATCACTATATATATTTTTTATGAGAATTTTTTTATGTTCTCGCTATTGTATTTTTTTTTAATTTTTTTTTTTTAAATCCGTTTACAAATAATTTCTATAAAAAATTAAAACTTACCATTATTAACCACATAATTCATCACTTAGGGTATCTAAAATATAAAAAGTTTTATGGCGTTATTATGATTGATAAGAAACCACATGATATGTTGAAAGAAGGGCGGGAGTGCTACACTATTGTGAAAATGTGGAACAATATAAATTGTGAGCATTTTTTATTATTAAAATATTAAATATTTTAATCCAGGGTGTGTTTAGTGGAAATGTGGATTGCTGTCGTGGACATAGCTTTTATATTAATGCACATACATCATGGTAATGGATTCCTATTATAACAAATATCAATTAATAAGTAAGAGTGAAAATTTATGATACGAATTATTAATATTCAAGAAATCACGTTTTGACCATAGGAATAGATTAACATCAAGTGTATTGTGTTGTGAGCTTTTGTTTTAGTGCAGTGTGTTAGTGAGTGTTTTTAGTGTATGGATCTGGCCATTGTTATTGTGTTGTGATTTTTTGAAGTGTAGTGTTGTGAGTTTTTTATGTGTTTAGATTTGGTTATGGTTATGGGTAATGTTTATTACTTAAAGTTATTTAGCTATAAATATGTTGAGTAATACATGTTTATGGTTAAATTTAAAAAAGTATATTATTTAGCTGTAAGTATATATTATCTCCACATATTTATGGCTAGATAGTCTGGTAAATAAGTCTAGTTCATACAAACAACAATTCACATTTGAGATTCATCTGGAGTAGTTCAAGTGGGAGTGTCAGTAGCCATAAAAATGAAATCTCACCGAAATAAGAAAATTGGATTCAAATCTTGTGCTACCCTTCCCCGTAGCTCAATAAATAAAAGATATGTAATGAGGTGAATAATAAACCTGTAAACATGAAAATCGAAATGCCAAACTTAAAAAAACAATTCCCATTTGAGGAAATCTAGAAATTGTGCGAGGCTTTTGTTAGAATGAGGTTGTACAACCTTCCTATATAAACTATTTTGAAACCTCCTGCACGCAGTCGCTCTTTTTCGGAGAAGTCGTTTGTGGCTATTTTGATTTCTCTGTACATATAAAGTGGAATATTTATTGGATCACTAGAGGCAAACGATAATTGGTGTCCGATTTGTGCTTCTCGTCTTGAATGAGCATGGGAACCTTTGGTAATAGAAGGAAAGGACAATTCCCATGATCATAACACTTCCTCTTATGATGATTGCAGAGATGTATTGTAAATCATGAGGATTGTTGGGGAATAATGAAAAGGTGTATTGGAAATCATGATGACTGTTGGTCGCCGAGTGCACTTGATCCACCGAGGAGAGTGCCTCTTACTGCATAAATCCAACGACGAACATGAGGGCATAATGAGTGTTTTCCAGCTATGCGTAAGCCTGCAGTAGATTCAATTACATCCACCTGTCATGGAACACGAAGGAGGTGTGGTTGTTGTTGTGCTTCTTGTCGAGAATTCTCCAAATATAATTTGGTTCCTGCTAGGGCTATTATGGAGCCAAGCATACTCTTTTGTTTATTATGCCTTCAGCCGAGGCCTAACACAAGGCATTGGCGCATATAAGATAGATGACGATTGTGGTGTTCCTCATATTTTTTTGGTCTGCCCAATATGCAAAAAAATGTTGAGTTTCTGAGGTTTGACCCATGGTTTCTACAAAGGCGGTCATATAGTTATTTTCTATTATAATTCATTTGTAAATTAAGTGATCATGAATTTTACAATATAAAGCGGTTATTTTGTAAAAATGATGCTAGATACATTTGTATTTAGATGGCTTTTCTAGATAAACAACTAGTATAAAGGTTGATGCCTATGTATCTCGGTGGATGGGAGCTCATTCATAGAATGACTAATAGTTCAGTTATTGCGAACAAGAGATTGATTGTGTCTGAATAAACTATTTTAGGAGATCCAGTGGTGTAAAACTCAATATGGATGATTGTCCAGATAGTTTGGAAGTGGCGGATCTAGGGAAGGATCCCTCATTTGTTGAAGATGTGGGAGTGGTCTTCTCATGAGGTTATGCAATCAGTAATTGAATTCAGGAGATCTGTGATTTGGGAGTTCTAAAGTGGAACTCAGGAATCCAATTTTCCGACTACACCGTTACGAGGGTCATGAGACAACTTGATGGAGTTTGCTCTATGCGATTTCGAAAATGTTTAAAGAAGCTAATGAAACATTACAGACAAGAAGATCAAGACAAGTACTATTCAAGGGAGGGACTTGGAGATTTAACTCCTACTTGTCTTATGCATATTGAATGAGATTCATCATCATAAATGTAATTGTTGTGCGTTGTTAATTATTTGGATTTGAGAAATTTAATCAAACTAATATAGCTTCTACTTTAGTGTTTGGTTGAGATATTTTCTCAAATTCATTGTATGGTTAAGATCGAATTTCTATCTTGAACCAATGCTCATATTTTCAAACAAACTTGCAATCACCATGTATAAAATGGATCGAGAGAAAAAGAACTCGAAATTTGAACTATTAGACAAACAAAGGGGAATAAAAGAGTGATGGTTACCCTATACGACACTCTCTTTGAAAATTGATACCTTCCAAGACACTATTAATGGTGTATCATATCAAGACTTAACTTGGATCAAATATACATAGTAGTTAAGAATCTGAACTATGTATGTAGACATGAAAAAACCAAACCATTATGCATGTAAGGGAATCTCTTTGCTAGCTGAGTCAATCCCTAACTTGCAAATGGATAGAGGTCTACCAAAACTAAGAACAAGCTCCCTCTAAAACCAACTTCAATTGGAATGGCAATGGCAATGAGTTTTTGTTTTGTTTTGTTTTTTTTTGTTTTTGTTTTTTTTTTTTGTTTTTTTAATTTGGACATTATGACATTGATATTTGGGTTTTTCTACATTTTTTTTTTCTATTTGTGTTTAGGGCATGATAATAATAATTAGTGATTTTTATATATTTGGTATTACTCATTATTTGACCAAAAATTTATACAATTTACTAAGTTTAATATTGAGAATTTATTTTTGTTACTTATTGTTATTATTTAAATTTATTTATTTATAAAGTGATTGGTTGAAGTCGCAAAAACAAAAGAAAAAGATAAGATTTGGATTAAAGAATGAAAGCAAAAGTAGAGTTCTACCACTATCCAAAGCTTTTGCATAATAAAACAAATGTCCTTAATATTTTAGCCAATCTTGAATTAATCCATATCAATGAAATTCCAAATCCATAAGAACTCATTATTGATTTTTCGTTGTAATGCCCTACTTGATCCTATCATGCTAATTTTATTAGTGTTTAATTAACTTGAAAATATTGACTTATAATTATTAAGAAATATTGGTATATACCTACATTTGTAAAACTGTAATTTTATTTTACTGATATAATTTTTATTATTGTTATTATTCAATTCCCAAGTTGTCTTCTCAAATTTAATTTTGGATAGGATATGGTCTTCTCCAATTTATTTCCAAATTAAATATCCATATCCCTAGGTGTCTTCTGAAATATATTTTGAGAAGATATGATCTTCTCCAATTTATTTCCAAATTAAATATCTATATCCCTAAGTGTCTTCTCAAATCTATTTTTGAGAAGATATGGTCTTCTCTAATGTATTTCCAAATTAAATATCCATATCCCAAGGTGTCCTATCAAATCTATTTTGAGAATATATGGTCTTCTCCAATTTATTTCCAAATTAAATATCCATATCCCTAGATGTTTTCTCAAATCTATTTTTGAGAAAATTAGTCTTCTCCAATTTATTTCCAAATTAAATATCCATATCCCATGGTGTCTTCTCAAATCTAGTTTTGAGAAGATATGGTCTTCTCCAATTTAATTCTAAATTAAATATCCATATTTTATTCCCAAAGTGTCCTCTCAAATCTATTTTGAATAAGATATGGTAAGAAAAATCAATGATACTCAAATGAAAGGATGAGGGGGTAATCATGACATTAATGATAGGTGGTTGAGGTGAATGGGAGGAAGAGACATAAAAAGGGAATGATGATGATAGGAAGGGGGAGATCCTTGGTCTTGGTTTTGGTTTTGGTTTTGGTTTTGGAGAATTTTGTTTTGGGGGAGGAATGTGGGGAAAGAGAATGGAGAGATAAATGAGAGAATTCAAACTTGGATTTGGAGAGTGTTGGTTTAACTTGGACACACTACAGCTGGTTGGACTTATGCTCGGAATGCTAGGGAGCCTGTGGAGGTTCCCTGGGCTAAGAAATCATTCCTAGTTGGCTGTGAAGTAAATTCAGTCGGGTAGTCGAGAGGAACATCCCAATAGAGCCAATAGCATCTCAACCAAGTTATTGGAACATGTATTCCTCTATTTATTGATTACTTATGTAAATAGTTGCAATGAAATTCTTACTTGTTAATATGTTGTAAATAAATTTTAATTGTATATTGCCATCCAATAAATGTTAATTTATAAATAAGTTATTTCCCTTCTTATTGTGTTTAAATTAAATAAATTTAGTTTTTAGTTAAAAGACCTTAAGGTAAATCCTTACATTAACAACTAAATAAACATTACATAACTCCAATCAAACACGTGCAAGAACAATTTTTCATCTTTTACTGCTTTAATGTCATAAAACATCATTAATTTCTACAATTGTAATAATGTTTCAAGAAAAATAAGATAATATTGAAATTACAATGTCAAATTCACTTTTAACAAAGATATAAAACATCATATCACATAAAAGTATAAAACATCATATCACATAAAAATAATAATTTTTTATGATTGAATTAAAACTAAATTATTTTTTTCCAACCAAATTACACTAAGTGGTTAGGATTTCCAATATTAATTCTTTATAACCTTGACACATGATTATGGCCTTGGAATAAAAATTAAGATTATAATAATAGTTGAAAGAAATTAATTATAAATCTCATGATTGATATTGCTGAATTAGTAATTCAGCAGTCCACAACAAAAACAAAAACAGATTAAAAAACTATATTATTTCTAATAACAAGTCACATCCCACCTCTACCATTACATCTAATTACTAAAACTTATCCACCAATGACTTAACCTCTCTCTTACCATCAAGTCATTATATAACATCATCAACTAATTTAATATACATCATTAGTGGTCACGTAATACTTTCTCTTACCATCAACTCATTATACGAAATATGAAATCATCAAGTGATCCAATACACATCACTAGTGACCATGTAATCCTTTATTATACACATCTAGTAAGCATTTACTAAATTACTAGTGGAAATGGAATCCTAAGATTGTTGTGATAAACAATTTATTGACTTATTCAAGTTAGAACATGTCACATGTACTATTCCCTCCACATTTATAATAGCATTGATTTTTCATTGTCTATTTATTTTTTAATCCATCAATTTCCATGTTTATAAAAAGATTAAGTTTTTTTTTCTAATTTTTACTTTAGATAACCTATGTAATGTAATAAATCGATCAAGGTAAATTAGTACATTTCTTTTAAAAAGACTGAAACCAAGCACCTCTTTATAATTAATTAAACTAATCCCTTAAATTAAAAAGACTATTTATTTGTATAGATTTTAAAATAAAAATTAATATTTTATAATCCCTGGTCACAAACAAGGAATAATAACGTATTCAAAAACAATTAGATGTTGACATAATATTTAAATTTACAAAAAATAAATAGATTATATTTAATGTTACTTTTGAAAAAAAATAATTTTTTAATAATATATATATATATTTTAAATCTAATTTTTCTACATTCTGATTGGTTAGAGTCTTATTCTGTAATGATAATATGTACTTGAACATATTAATAGCAATATGTTCACCTCTTATTTTACAATAATTACATATCAAATCTTCACTACTGTCCTCTCATTAATTATTTCTATACAACTCTCTTCTACGACCATAAGAATATGTGCTCGACATTTAATAATATGGTGAAAGTGATGGATTGCATTTAAGGCACGAGCATTGGTATCTACATTAGCATACACCTATGGTAGGATTATTGCAAGGTAATATAAAATGCATGCTGTTGTGTGTAGTAGAGATCCACATATTTTGATGAACAGGTAATTCATGCGGGTGTATTTTTCCAATTTCTTGAAAAACTTTGTGATTTTCCATGTACCAGTCAGTCGAAGCCATAACAAATATCTCACTATTTTTGTTTTCCATGTTGCCTAGTTAACACGTCAAATATACGACTTTCACTATATATACATGTGGCAAAAAGATGGAAATATCATGAAAACTGGGTATGAGCTTCCTTGTGAGAGGTGATAATTATTATGAAAAACATGTATGAACTTCCTTCAAATTGTTAAAGAAGAATAAGTGTTGTCACGTTCGGGAGTCATGATAATGATAGACAATTGATGCAATATTTCATAATGAGTCAATCACATGTAATGATTGGTTGAGTATGTTTTATCAATATTTTTTTAATTTTGTTTAAATAAAATTATGGGTTACTATTAATAACCCAATATAATTAAATAAAATAATTGTTCAAATTTATTTTCATGGATATATTAATAGTCAATTATATAGATTAATATTAATAATCAAATATAGTTAAATAAAATGATATATTATTAATCAATATTTAATCATAATTTTTATAATAGGATTGTAGAAAATGAGATTATTGATTAGTCAATTAAGTTGATTAGTTCAAAACCTTTATCTATTTATCTAATGTATTTTTAGTATCTGTTTTATTTATTGTTAGTTATAAATTAAAATTAAAATATGATGTTATTAATCTAGTTAAAAATAAAGTATTATAATTATTTATTATTCCCTTCCACAACAGGGTAATAATGTATTACAAAAACATCTTGATGGTTGTACATTAATTTTGAAAGTGACCAAAAATTAAAAAATGATTTTCACAAAGTTCTACATATATATAATTTTTATCTATTATTAATTTAATTTATTTGTCTGAATATCTATTGGTTAGAGCCTTATTGTGCCATCATTGTACTTGACGTTATAGCAATCATTCGTCAGCAAATTAGCCCTCGGGGCATTTAATGGAAACAATATGATATCTCATTTCATGCTACTTTCAATTAGATTAATTATTGAACGTTCGAAAAATCCTCTCCCTATCTCATTACTGGGTTAGTAAATAAATATTTCATATCACACGAACCTTCGACACTTCCTTGTTTTGTTTGGGCCTACTTTCATTAAAAAAATCTTAAATTGATTTCTTAGATGTATCGAATATGCTGCCACCATCATGTCAATACAGAAAACAACGCCGTAAATTATTATTGGGATTCTTTGGATGTATATATATAATATATATAATATATTCCAATGATGATCTCATAGTTTAATAATTATTTAAAAATTTTGTTTCTAAATGTGTAACACTGTGTAGCAATAAATTGAAAATAATTCCTATAAAATATATGAATTTTCTTTCTAATTCTCAACAATTAGCAGTAATGTCAAGTTAATGTCATAAAATAAACAGACAGTGATTTTTGTAAAAATAATTAAGCATAAATGTAAATTTAATTATATTTAAGTGTAACATTAACATCATGTTTGAGTTGGAAAAAACAATTTTTATATGTATAATGCTTTGCAGTTAGTATTTTATACTTTAATTTAATTTATTAAACTAAGCGGCTGGGAATTGCTTAGCTATGAGGCCTTGTTATTATTAAAATAAATTATATTGTTTTTTGTTTTTGTTTTGGGTCAATTACTTTTAATACAATAGTTAGTTCATACATTTCAAAATTCAATAATTGAACCAAGTGGCATGGAAATGCTAGCTATGCAGCCTTGTTATATACCAAAAGTTTAATTTTATATATAAGCATAGCTTAACTAATAAATGAAATAGATTTTTTTCTAGCTAGAATTCAACAATACAATTTTGAACAAAATTGTGATTTCTTATTGTTTAAAATGTACTTTTAAAAACACAAATAGATTCAATACCCCATAAAATTCCTGAAACATTTAACTTTACAAATTAAAATTTAATTATAATTCTAAATTTTTTACTAAAATTTAAACAAAATGTAACTTTCAATAAACATTTTTAACTATATATTATTTTATTATATTCACATTACATTCAAATTAAATAAAACCTTAAAAGGTGAACAAACCCAAAATAATTTAATACCAATTATAACTTCTACATATTATTTTATGTTTAAATATTCAACCTTAAAAAGTAAACAAACCAAAATTAATTTATTACCAAGCCACAAGTATGATGACGATGTAGCCAATATGTTTCTAACAAGTTTTGATTTACCTTTTATTAAGATACTAGTTGAACTTTGACTCACAAGAACTTGGTTGTTGACGACGTGTCATTGAAGTTCAGTTGATTTTTCTTGCTAGTAATGGTTTATTTAATGCAATCAATGTCCTTAGGATATGGATTTTATCGCTTTTTGGGGTTATTTTTAAAAATTTAATTTCTATGTATATATTGTGTTGAGTTTTTGTTCGGTTTTTTATTAATTTGTTTTGATTAAAAGAATTTGTATTTTTTACTTGTTGAACATTAGAAATTTAATATTAATATTTTTAATAGTATTTAAATTGTATGTGCTAATTTTTTTAAGAGAAATTGTATCGGAGACGATGCGTTTCGAACTATTTAAGGTAATTTATCAATGCGTTTCGAATTATCCAAGGTCGTTCATCGTTAGGACAAGATAGAGACATTAAATAGAAAAACCAATGTAAAGATCCTTAATACTTTTAACACCTATATTAAACAACTAATTTTGAAAAAAAAGATTTTTAGTCAATGTTAAAATTGACTCAAGTAAAATTTTGAAAATGTCGAATATTTAGATGAAAATTAAGTTAGTCTTTTTTATTTATAATAAATTGAACTAAAATTATTTTATTATATAAAATCAATTATTTATTTTAATTATATTAAAAATTAAATTCATTAATAAGTTATGGTTAAAGATATTAAGTCAAATATTTAGATTGAAGAATAAATTATTGAAATTAAAATACATATAAAATAAATATTTAGTTTTTAAATAAAAAAATATTAATAAATTCAAGTCAATCCACACAGACAAATAAAAATAAAATAAAACTAATAATAATAAAATTTTATAAATAATAAAAAAAAATTCTAAATAAAATAAAATCAAATAAAATTTTTTAGTGAAGCGTATTAAGAAAAAAATAAGGTTGGTGACCGATATATATTATATTATTTAATTTAATTTGATTAATTATTATAATTTATCAATTTTTTTATAATAAATTTTAATGATCCAAATAATAATAAAATAAAAATAAAACTAAATAAAAATTAGGAAGAAAGTGTAGGAACCAAGTGATCACTAATTCCATCATCTTTGTTTAGATTGCAAGGCTTTTTATCAATCTGAATGACTTCCCTAAACTTTCGATGAAAGAAATGATCAACCCTTAAAATGACCCAGACCTCTTCAATGCAGATGTGATGTTTTGTCTTTTGCGCATGCTCTGCCAATATAATTAGTTGCACTCTTATTATACAATCATTACATCGTACACTCAAATATTTTCAAATATTATTAAATACCATCAAATAGTAATTCTCATCTCAGTGTAGCACACTTCCAATTGAACGTAGTAATCTTAAAATATAATCTATGATCGGAGCAAATAATTCTCCAGAAATTGAAGCTAACGCCAGTCCTCTTGGATATCGAAGCTAACATATAGATTTCCGAGGGTCCATTTAATACGAAATTTTATATTGTTTCTCCTATAAACTCAATTACTTTGGACATCAATGTAGATGTCGTGGGTGTTTGAGTGAATGCATGCTAATTATTTTCATTATTTTATTTCTAGTGCCATCAATATTTGTTTATAATTTTATTTTGATATTTTAAAGTAATATATTGTAAAATTTAGAAGTATTTGTTAATACATTTATTTTTGTATTTATGATAAAGCATATAAAAAATTTGCTTGAGAATTTATTTATGTAAGTAAATTCATGTTATCTAATTGTTCAAAATTTGTCCTTGGCATAGATCATGTGGTGTTTTTCTTAATTTGGTATCTTGGTTTCATAAAGGTAGCTATTTCATGTCTTTATAACATGAAATGACTTTAAAAAATTAATGTCAATGTAAGAGC
>APFE030342684.1:10424-27887 GCA_000404065.3 Pinus taeda
CCAAGACTCCCTCCTCAAGTCTCACACAAATCTGCACTTCGAACAACCCTTGGGCACACCTTGCCCAACCTTCGACTAACTCCAAGTACATCCGCCAAGTGAGCGACCTCCACAAGAAGTGCGCATGAGTTATGCGCATTAACCTTCTACTTCTGCGCACTTGTCTTTTCCTTGAGCTCTATGCGAAGAGGCTTGTCGAATTCGTTCATCAAAATGAGCTCCAAATGCTCCAATATATATGTGTTGTAACGTGGGTGGTGGCTCACCCGGCCGACCACCTAAACATGGTTTACACACCCTTCAAAACACCCTTGCACATGTCGACCAGCCCTCCAACATGAGTCGGCCTCCATCTAACTCCTCCATGCTTCGTTGGGTATAAGTCTCCATCGTTTTCCATATCGTCGCACACAACTCTTACTTTCGTCGCATCTTCGTGTGTGCTAGCTCGTCGCTCCACCCGCGCGCGGTCATGCACGCCCTTCATCGCATCGCACAACACATGCCTGTGTGCGCGCGCCCGGTTGCCCGGCGCCCAACCGTCGCACAACACCAAAGGCGTTACATCCTCCTCCACCTGAAGTCGTTGTCGTCCTCGACAACATTCTCCAAGCATCAACCATGATGTCAACTCCTCCACATATGGCAAACATCCCTGCAACATATGTAGAACTCCATCTCCACCATGTCTCACCTCAGTAACCAACTGTCACCAAGATAATCCATACCAACGTACACATCTCATTAGTATGTCATATATCAAATGTCCATGATCATCGACCACCCTGTCACAATCTCCCCATGCTGCTCTCCACCATGGAAGGTTGGTCCCTCCAACTCAAGCTACATGTCCACTGCAACAATGTGTCAACTCCATCATGTCATCATCACCATGTGCACAACTGCCATCAACAAGTGCTAACAAAACTCTATCATGTGCCAACATCTCGTCCATCAATCTGTCAAGTGTTCCATGTGAACACCTTTCTCCATCCTTTTTCCTTCCCATGTAGTCTCCCTTCTCCCGGTTCAGCCCGAAACACCTCTGCATGCTCATCACCAAGTATAGACCTATAACTACACACCTCTGAACATTGGTACCCCTCATGACTCGAACTAGTTGGGTAGCTAATCCAACCATACGCCCAAACCACAAGAATGCACATCCTTATGTCACCATCGGTCTTTCCCTGACTTCTACTACTTCTTGGACTCATCAAGAATCTGTCTAAAACCCATGCTCAGGTCCATGGAAACTCCATCCCATCTGCAACATGATCAAGCCATGGTTTAGTTGCACAAGAGTGTACAACCTCCCCACTAGCTCATATCTCTCCATGTCACAACAGAATCTGCACAACATCCTTTGCTTCGGCATACTCCGATAGAATGTCCATGAATGACACCTCTACTCATGCTCCCACATAATGTCCCTACACAACTGTCATGCTCCATATCTCCAACCTAATGTCCATGACACTAGTTGTCCATGATGTCCAACCCATGTAGACTTCATCCCAACATGTGGCCATCTGCACCCAATTCTGCAATCTGTCATAAAGAAGCCTCCTTCCAAGGCCCCTTGTAAAGTTGATGTGGTTCCTCCCTACCAAGGCCTCCACACCAACCTATCTCCAAGGTTGTCTATAGAGAAAGGAGGGCCATGAAGTTTCCTCCCTGACTCTCATCCACCCATGTATCAGATTGATGTTGTGTCCTCAAGTATCTATGCACAGCCTCAATCTCCTCACATGTGCATCCAAGCTCCTTGAGCTTGTCCTTCGTCAATTGAAAGTCATATATGCCCATAGCATACCTGCAAAAGTCCACTGTGCCAGCAGGATCTCTACCCTCATAATCCTCGTCAACCACTGCCTCTGAAGTAGTACTTGGACTCCCTTCTTTCGCAACCTCATTGTGAAGATCATCAGTAGAAGATGTCTCTGTCAATTGCCTCAAGGTTCATGAGATTGCCTTCTCGCTTGCCTCATTCTTCCTCACTCTTGCAATGAAGTCAATCAACTTCCCTTCCTTCATTGTTTGAGCCATACTCCCAAGTCCTCTTTGCTCCACATCCTCATCCTCATGCTTCACATTCGGACCTTTGGGATACAAGGTCATAGAATTCATCCTCGGTCTATACCCCAAGCAACTCCTTCTATTCATCGGTACCATCATGGTTCTCCCTTCAGCTGTGATCAAGAGAATGTCTCGGTCCACCATCGGTATGGCTTGTGCAAGCTTCATGAAATCTTGCCCCAGCACCATAGAATGATCATCCATGTCCACAACCCTCAAGTCCAACTTTCCAAACCACGATCCCACTCTCATCTGAGTGTCCTTCATCACACCAATAACAGCTTTCATGGTAGAGTTGACTGCTTTGAAAGCACTCAATTCCCTCTCCATCTTTGCTTTCTTCCCAAAACACTTTGCTGCCTTCCTACTCAAGAAGCTATGAGTAGCCCCCGTATCAACCAAAGCTGCAAATCTCTTGCCCTTCATGATCACCTGCACAAAACTCAGCTTCAAGGCATCACCTCCTTCTGTCCGCTTTGTCTTATGTCTTATATCAGCAACCTTCTTCAAGAATTCGGCCTCAAAAGAGTTAATTGGTCCATGCTCCAACTTGCCTTCCTTCTTAAGGTACTTCACTTCCTTGCTTGGCTCATCTACGCAACCCGATCCTGGTCTAGCTTGATCTCCCTCAAGCTTGTCCTTCATCAACCTCTGCTCAAGTGCACCAACCAAGTGCCATTGACTACTCTCATAAAACTAAGCTTCCGCACATCCTCTGGATTGTCACGGTAGTAAGTCCCCAGCCTGTCAATGTAGTCGAGCTCCTCCTGCTCAATCACAACAACCTTCTTACCAAGAAGCTTCTTCTTTATCTCTTCCTTAATCTGCTTGATTTCGGCTTCCACCATGGCACTTTTCTTCCTTAAGCGGGCTCTTTCATCAAAGAGCTCTTGAAGACCAAGACCCTTCGTTGGATCTACTTATCAAGTTCCTTGAGTTCAACATCTGTCGTACTTCCACATTGGCTCTTGAGTTCTTCAAGTTCCTTCCTTAGTTTCGAACAGCTTTCCCGAACCTTCATGTTCTCAGCCTTCAACCCAACCGAGTTAGAACTCCATCGACCCACTTGTTCCAACACTTCGTACCACAAGACTTCACCCAGACCATGGCTAGACTCACCTATCGTAGGTTCATCCACCATCTTGCCTTTTAGTCTTCTCTCCGGCCCCTGCATAATGAACCAGTCGTTGTTCTACTTGAGTGTGAAACCACTTCCTTCACCTGCAAGTACCTGTCATCATACTTCTTCCACGAGCAACCCTGCTCAACTCCGGCCTAACCGAGCTCTGATACCACCTGTCAAGTTGTGTATCAACTTCAATGCTTCAACACTTCATCAACCCGGTCATCAGCGTGCTCTGATACCACCTGTCACGCCCCCAAGCCTACGGTAGTCTTTCAACCGTGTCGGCGAGGTGCGACACCACCAAACACTTTCCTTTTAACAATACTTGTGCATATGGACTACGCCTAATTCACTTTCTCCTACTTAGTTTGTGATTCTCAACCAAGTATTATTATGCATAACCTTTATACAAATGAACACCCATACTCATTCATTATCATCAACAATTATAAAAGAGAACAACAATTGCACCGTATAAAGGGAGGGGCAACTCCATAAACAATGAGTCTGCCCAACAATATATATTAATTAGTCTTTCTTCAATAATACAAGCTTCACAAGTATTCTTGGCAAAATCCAAGTCTATACTTAGCCATTTTTACAATAGAGGCAAAACAGCGTTTTACAACCTTTGTGCACACCTTGCATGGTGGGAGGGTGCTCGCCCGAGTCACCAAGACTCCCTCCTCAAGTCTCACACAAATCCGCACTTCGAACAACCCTTGGGCACACCTTGCCCAACCTTCGACTAACTCCAAGTACATCCGCCAAGTGAGTGACCTCCACAAGAAGTGCGCATGAGTTATGCGCATTAACCTTCTACTTTTGCGCACTTGTCTTTTTCTTGAGCTCTATGCGAAGAGGCTTGTCGAATTCGTTCATCAAAATGAGCTCCAAACGCTCCAATATATATGCATTGTAACGTGGGTGGTGGCTCACCCGGCCGACCACCTAAACATGGTTTACACACCCTTCAAAACGTCCTTGCACATGTCGGCCAACCCTCCAACACGAGTCAGCCTCCATCTAACTCCTCCACGCTTCGTTGGGTAAAAGTCTCCATCGTTTTCCATATCGTCACACACAACTCTTACTTTCGTCGCATCTCCGTGTGTGCTAGCTCATCGCTCCACCCGCGCGCGGTCGTGCACACCCTTCATCGCATCGCACAACACCCGCCTGTGTGCGCGCGCCCGGTCGCCCGGCGCCCAACCGTCGCACAACACCGAAGGCGTTACATCCAGATAAGTGCGACGAGCACCGTTCCGCAGAGAGACGTCCTTAAACATTTCTTTTGGTCTTATAGACAAAGTTCACACCTATGACTTTTTTCCTTATGGAACATTTACTAACTCTCATGTGTCATTCTTTTCTATTGCCTTTATTTCTTCATCCATTATTACTATCAATTTTATTCCTTCATTTCATGCTCAAAATGAATTAGATCATATAAATGGCAAAAAAAAGGAAATAGTGAATTCAGACATGCAGTACTGTCACTTTCATTTTGCTCATATATCTCACTAAACTTTCCAAATTTTTGTTTTCTCATGCTTGGGAAAGATGGACTTGATATGTCACTTGATGTTGAGCTTGGAGAATAGTGAGTTGATTATCTTTGTTGCACACTTGGAGGAGTATTTGATTAAATGTGCGATATTATCCTATTTCTTCTTGATGACTACTTTTTTGAGGTTGAAAGGGTGTAGGAGGAGCCACCATTGATGAATTATTTGTTATTGCTAATTCATCTTTGTCCTCTTATGGTAGAATTTCTTTTACATTGATTGTCTTAAAATTCCATCCCATGCTTCCTATTCTATGAACTGCACATCTCTGCAAATTATGACCTTTTTGGTTATTGGATTATTTAGCATGTATACCTTTCTTTCATCACTATAACCAAAAAATATACATTTCTCCCCCTTGATATCAAACTTCTTTCTTAGCTCATATGGGACATGCATAAGCCACACATCCAAACACTTTCATGTGAGTGACATTGTGCTTTATTCCACTCCATGCTTCTTCAAGAATCATGTTCTTTGCACTTTTGGTTGGACATCTATTTATAATATATGTTACGCAAGCTACAAATTCAATGCAAGCTACAATTTCAGCCCAATAATCGTTTGGAAAATGCTTTTCCTTCAACATACTCCTTTCCATTTCCATAATTGTCCTATTTTTCCTTTCTGTGACACCATTTTGCTGATGTGTATGCCTTCTTGTGATTATTTTGTGAATTCCATGCTCCTTGCAAAAACGTACGAAATCAGTTGAGATGCATTAACCACCTATTTTAGTTCTCAAATAGTTGAATCACTCAAACAATCCACTTTTATGTCTTAGAAAATAAACCCATGTTTTTCTTGTATAGTCATCTATGAGTGTTAAGAAATAAAGGGTTCCACCAATTTATGGTGTATGCATTAGTCCACACAAATCTGAATGGAGGATTTCCAAAAATGTATTTTCGCTTATTGACTTTATTGTTGGAAATGATTCTTTAGGTTGCTTGCCCAAGATGTATCCTTCACATAATTTGTTTATTTTTTCTATTAGTGGAAATCACTTTACCTTGCATTTCCTATGTAGGAAGTTTAGACCTCTAATGTTAAGATGCCCTAATCTTAGATGCCACAACCAACTTTCATACTTTATTTATGCTTCAAAAAATTTTTGTGTGACCATTGCAACTTTTCTTTCTTCTTCTTGTAAATTCTTTGATAGATGTTCTTGTGCACCTTCTTCCTCCAAATCTAGTTTATTTTTTAGGGGAAACATTCTATTGCTTGTCATTTGAACTTTTGCAACCAGCTTCTTGCTTTGAAGCTTATCCAATATTGTGCATTCTCCATTTTTGAATAAGTCTTTGTATCCCTTTTACATGAGCTATCCAATACTTATTATATTGTATTTTATTCCTAGAACAAAATACACATATGAAATATACTTATTCTCCCCCTTTGTTAAGAAATTTATGGTAAAGAGAAAAATTATTACTGAGATTTACTGATATTTACAGAGAAGAATAATAAAATAACAAGCAACAATACACATAAATATTATTAAAATAACTGGCAAGAATACACATAAATATTACACACATAATATTTATCCAGGAAAACCCCAAATCCAGGGAAAAACCCAACCCAATGAGATCTCATTAACATTGGACAAAACCCTGACCAATCCGGCCAAGTGAGTCTTCACTACTTACTTCCAGGCCTACATTACAAGGAAGTATTCCCAACCTTTTATAGGCTCCATTACATGAAATACCATAGACCATAATACCATGGGTACATTATACCATGTGCCCAAAACCACTACTATTTAACCAGGTCAACCTTGACTCAAACCTCGAGTCAATTTTACCTAACACCCTTCTTAGTTAGAATATTGACTCTTCCATTACCCATGACTCACACTTTTTTATCAGTCCCTAAAGTGACTTCATATTTTACACCGTCATCTAAATTGGAAAACATTTCTATGTTCCCTATCATGTGATTGCTACAACCTAAATGTAGAAACCTTACATCCTTTTGCTTCTCTTGTGCTACACTGCATGCTAAAATCATACTATTTGGATTCTGATTTTCTTTCTTAAAATTTCCATTTGGTTTATTACTAATATCATATTGTTTCTTTTTACATTCACTTGCATAATGGCCATACTTGTTGCAATAATGACATTGGACTTGAGATTTATGATACCTTTGACCTTGTTATTGATTTTGGCTTGGATTTGAGTTGGATTTTGAGTGTCGCATCTTCCAATTGAGCTTTAAGAGTTGATTCTTCCACCTATATGTGGAATTCTTCCTCTACCTTTGGAAATTGTTCTTTCTTTGCCTCTAACTTGACCAATTTAGACTTGTTTCTTGAATGCATGTTCCATTTAAGAGTTTGTTGTCCTGCTCAACCTATGTTTATGAGAAATCAGTGATGCATGAAGCTCATCCATTAAGAATTATGAGAGATTCTTTCTCTCCTCTATGGCTACAACAATATGATAAAACATTGCTAGTAAACATCTGGAAATATTTTCAACTATTCTCCTTTCTTCAAGTATCTCACCATGAAATTTTATTTCAGTAACTAATCAATTAACTTGTGTGAAAAATGATTCTATTGTTTCAAACTCCTTTATACATATTGTTTGAAAATCTCTACTCAACATTTGTAATTTTGTTGTCTTCACCTTTTCCGTGCCTTAATATAATGTCTAAAGAATGTCCAATGCTTTCTTGGATTTGGTTGCTCTTCCAATCCTTGGAAATATGCTTTCATGCACAACTTGAAATATGTAGAACAGGGTGTTAGAGTCATTCTTCCTATTGTCTCTTAACGAATCGTTTTTTGTATGTTTCAATGCATTCCATGTTGTTTCATTTACTGGTTCCTAGAATCTATTTTTTGCCAAATCCCATATGTATTGAGAATATAATAAATGCCTCATTGTGATTTCCCAATAATCATAGTTTTCGTCATTAAATTGGGGAATCCATGTATTTGTCAAGCTTTTGCTTGAAACTACTATTTTTTACTAATAAAAACTTTAACTCTTTGTTGATAACCCTCGTCTTCTTGCACTGATAAATTTTCTCTAGTAAATCTGTTGTGAAGCCAAATCTTTGACATCTAGTTTGATACAACATGACAGTAAAGGAAAATGAAATAACACCACTAATAACACTGAGTTGAAATTCTCATAAATTATGAATAGTCCATAATATAGTAAGAGAAAGTAATGAGAAGTAAAACTAGTACTAAATATTTACGAATGAGGCTACAATAATAATGTATAATTTCTATTTCATAACAACAAATACATCTTCAACATAAATATGTGGAGGTTGAAGCTCGAGTTAAACATAGGAAAACACTAGATAACACCATGATTACAAATGCTTTCCAACACTCTATTTTTTTAGACAGTTGAAACTGTTTTTTACATAGTAAAATATGTTTTTCACGTGCCTAACTAGTTCCAATCTAGACATTCAATGAATAAGAAAAACTCTCAGTAAACCAACTTATGAATTATATTTTGTTAATATATACATTTTATTTCATGTATGGTGTAAGGACGAATCATTAGAAAAATTATTTAATCAATACTTCACCATTCCCTGTGTTATTTTTGTTCTTACACTGAGAAATACACTCAAACATTTACAACAGCATTAACTTTGCACATATATTTACAAAGATTTGTGATCCAGGTGGATATTAGTGGCCACTCGCCAATTCCACTTGGATCGCCACCATTGCTTCTTTCAGTTTTTCAGTTTCCTTAATTGTAGCATAGTTTACTATTTTTAGCAATTTTTCGGGTCCTAAACTTCTGAAGCCATTTTGAGGCCTTAAACGACGTTTTTTGGAAATCTACCGCTAAAGAATTTTGATCCAAAATCATCTTTTCCATCGTAGTCCTCGGAGATATCTTTCCAACTGGTTATCGTGTGCGCCAAACAGAGATAATATGACCAAGTCGCGACCCTGAGAAGTTGGCTGTCCAACTCACCCCAACGGGGCCCATACACAATTGGTGTTACACCTCCTCGGGTTAGGGTTTTGGTTGTTTAGGGTTTGCTCTTATTGTTCAATAATAAAAAGGCCCTTGAGCCTCATTGTAAGGCAGTTCAGAGGCATGTAGCCACCACATCTCTTCTCAGAGATAAGCTACCTTCGCCCTAGCTAGTTTATTTCCATTTCTATTTGTAAGCATATTTTAGTATTTTACATTAATGAAATGAAGTATTATTTCTGCTGCACCTCTGTGTTTATTGTTATCTCTGTAATTTTTTGCGTTCCTGTTTAAATATGGATCAGTGATATCAGAGTGGTTTGCTTTTTTTCCCTGTTTTTCTTTGCATGTACCCAACAAGGTTAGGATATAAGGAGTTAGGGGTTGAATTGGTCGAACCTTTGCAAGACCAACCTCACAAATCTCGACGATCTCCATTGGTGGATGAAAATAAAGATGAGGGGGTAGGAGATCCTATCAAAATCTTGCTCAAAGAAGCCCTCGAGTGACAAAGGAATGCGATGATGGACAAATTTACCCATATCCTTCAGCGACTACCCAGGGGTGACGCATCGACTTCCAACAGCTACTCTAGAAACGACACATCGTTTAAGGTACAAGTTAGTTTTGAAATCCCCATATTCGAGGGTCAAATAAACACAGATGTCGTCGATAAATGGTTAAATCTGTTAGAGTATTATTTTTCTGTTCATGATTTTTCCAGTCAGGAAAAGATTATTTTCGCTCTTCTCAAAGCGCCCCCCCACGTCAAGGACTGGTGGGAAACCTACTGCGAGCAGAAGGATGAAATTACAAGCTCACTATTTTTATTCGCACCCACTTGGAATGCATTCAGGGATGCCATCAAGGAGCAGTACTACCCTATCAAAAGCTATGAGGACTAATACATAAAGTGGACCACGCTGCGGCAGGGAAGGGACCAAGATGTGCCAGAGTTTACCAATGTTTTCCATACCCTTCGCACAATGTTGGGTATCAAGGATTCAGAGCAGCATTTGGTACTTAAATATCACGACTGCCTACACAAGTACATCCATGAAGAAATAAAATTCCTGAACATCTCTTCGCTTGGCAAGGCATACCGATATGCCGTCAAGGTCGAGCAAAAGTTTAAACAGAAGAACCGAGACTTTGGATATCTGAATTTGAAGCAAGGGAAAGGTGCCTCCAAACCACAAAACAAAGGATAAAGCCAAGGTGGTGTGGCCAAAGACAACCCGCCAAATCTACAAGAAAAGAACAACGTTGCGAAGCCGAAAAAGGACATGGGAAAGTGGTGTGAGTTCCATAATAGCTCCACTCACAACACAAGTAAGTGTCGGGCCAAGCAGTCACTAGTGGCCGCGCTAAAGGTTTCAGAATCATATGCATGTTCAGACTCTGAGTCAAAACCAAACAAGGGGAATGAAAAAGGGAAGCAGATTATCGATACAGAGCCCAACGCCACCATTACCACCACGAAGATATAGAAGGAGGAACTCGAAGATCCAGAGGAGGAGGAGCGTCTCTTCCACTCCTAGATGTGGGTAAAGGGATCCCCGCTATAGTTCATTGTCGATAGCGGGAGCCAAAAGAACCTCATTTCACCAGAGGTCATGAAGCGGCTGGGCTTACCGACCACATCACATCCACAACCGTACACCATCGAGTGGCTTCACCAAGGACAGGATCTTCGTGTGAGCCAGGAATGTCGCCTTTCATACAACATCAAGCCCTTCAAGGATGTGACATTGTTACCCTTGAAGTTTGTGATGTATTGTTAGGACAACCATACTTGTGGAAGCGACATGCTGTGTATGAATTAAGGCCTCGTGTTGTTATTGTTACTTTGGGAAATAAGTTGTACAGGATACCGGAGGTAGCATCGCCTACCGCCATCAATTTGGTTACTGCAAAATAATGCAGTAAGCTCATTTCCAAAACCAGGAAATTTGTTTTCCTGATGATACGCCCTCAAGGAAAGAAGAAGACGGTGGCCATGACCTCCATACAGGGCCCCTCCACATGACAACTACAGATGGACAAGGTCGTGGAGGAGTACGAGGACATCTTCACCTACCCCACAAGGATTCCTCTGCACTGTTAGGTCAAGCACTTGATCGATCTGATCTGAGGTGCATCGCTGCCTAATGGACCAATCTATCGACGCTCCATTCTGGAGAATGATGAAATCAAGAGGCAGATTCTGGAGCCGCTGTAGAAAAGCCACATCTGTCTGGGTTCATCACCCTGTGGGAGCCTGATTGTGTTGATACAGAAGAAGGATGGGACTTGGAGACTCTGTATTGACTATTGGGGGCTGAACAAGATGACTATTCGTAATAGGTACCTAATCCCACAGATTGATGACCTCCTGGACCAAGTTAAGGGGGAAAAATATTTTAACAAGATCTATTTGAAGTAAGGATATCACCAGGTACCGGTCGAACCTTCCTTTGTGTGGAATACTGCCTTCAAATCCAAGGAGGGCCTTTCTGAATGGTTGGTTATGCCTTTCGAATTGATGAATGCTCCTGCAACCTTCATGAGGATAATGGATGACATCTTGCGGCCATTCACCAACTCATTTGTAGTGGTATACTTGGATGACATCCTAAACTTCATCCAGGGTTGGGAAGAGCACCTCCACCACATCCGACAGGTTCTCCAAACATTGAGGCAACACAAGTTATGCACCAATTTGGAGAAATGCACTTTTGGCATGACCCAGGATTAGTATCTGGGATACATTATTGATGAACATCGGGTGCATGTGGATCCAACCAAGATCCAAGTCATTCGGGATTGGTCATCTCCAACCACTCTAACAGAGCTTCATACCTTTTTAGGTCTTGCCAACTTCTACTGCAGGTTCGCATTGGGATTTTCTCATATCACTTGGCCTTTGAGTCAAGTCACCAAGGAAGGAGCGAAAGAAAATTCTTTGGTATGAATCTCAACAAAGGGAATTCACAGAGTTGAAAGATCACCTTTGCTTGGCACCAGTGCTCACATTACCAGACTGACAACAACCATTTGAGGTCGCGACAGATGCCTCTGACTATGCTACTGGGGTAGTCCTTGCTCAACACGGGCATCCAGTGGCATATCACAGTGAGACACTTTCATACACAGTCCGGAAGTATCCCACTTATGACAAAGAGATGTATTCCATTGTGCAGGTTGGCCGACAATGGAAGCATTACATTTTGGGGAAGGAAACGGTCATCCGCATAGACCACCGACCCCTGCAGTTCATATAGACCCAAGGGAAATTACAGAATGATCGCCATTAGAAGTGGTCCACATACCTGCAACAATTCCATTTGAATATCAAGTATAAGAAGGGCAACACCAATAATGTTGCAGATTGCCACAGTCAACCACCAATCATGGCATTAACAACTGTGCTCAACTCTTGTGGGCACGAGACTTTTGATTGGCCACTTCTCTACAAAAGTGACCCAGAATTTAGCAACACATACGAGACACTCTTGGAGGGTCAACATGTTGCAGATTTTCACCTCCAGGATGCCTTGTTATGCCACCTTGTTCACCTTTGTTTTTCTTCAAGCGAGTGTGCCAAGATGATTAGGGAAGCACACTACAGTCGGGTTGTTGGGCATTTCAGGGTCGAGAAAATGGTGGCAGTACTGCAAAAGTATTTCTATTGGCCGAATCTTTGACAAGATGTCAGGAAGTACATTAGATCATGCACTGCCTGCGCCATTTCCAAACCAACCATTAAGAAGCAAGGCCTTTATACCTCGTTGCATACCCCTATTCGACCTTGGGAATCCATCTCCATGGATTACATGTCAGGCCTTCTTTCCACTAAGCATGGAAATGACTGTGTTTTCGTGGTCGTCGACAAGTTCTCGAAGATGGCCAATATGGCAGCCTGCAAGAAGAATATCACAGTAGAAGCCACTGCTAAACTCTTCTTTGAACGAGTGTGGGTAGACTTTGGGATCCCACAGTCTATTATCTCAAATTGGGACAATAGGTTCCTCAGTACATTTTGGTCCAGTCTCTGGTCAATGCTAGACACCAAACTCACTAAGTCCACAACCTTCCATCCTCAAACTAATGGCCAGACAGAGGTTGTCAACAAGAGGATCATACACATTCTATGCATGTACAACTCAAAGCATCCACGCACATGGGATGAGAGCATCCCCTATGTTCAATACCTACAACCGGGCTCTCCACAACTCGACTAGTCACAACCCTTTTCAGGTGGGCTTGGGATTCCAACCACTATGTCCCATTGATGTGGCCACGCCATTTGCAGCTACTCACACAGATTTAGCTAATGTCTAGTCCGAAACAGATAAGGCAAATAGCTTCATTGAGCACATCCAACATATTCACCAGAAGGTCCATGACATTCTGGAGAAATCAAATTCCAAGTAAAAGCAACGACATGATCAACATCAGGTGCCACACAAGTTTCAGGTGGGCGATAAAGTCTGCTTGCATTTGCAAAAGGAACGCCTTACCAAAGCCTATCGGAAAATCAGACCACTCCGATATGGTCCTTACACCATTACCAAGGCTATGGGAGACAATTCATTTGAGCTCAGAATTTCCCCATTCCTTGGCTTGCACCCAATGTTCAATGTGGACCACCTTCGGCCACTTTCCACCATTACTAGACACATCCGACATTGCAGAACATCTCACACCCACAGAGTTAAATCCAGATTGCATGGAACAAGTTGCAACTGATCGGATCATGGACACACAGATCAAGCACACTCGCGAGTAGAATATCCAACTGTATCGAGTTGTCAAAGCAGGCCAACTCCTTCACCAGGGCAAGTGGCTCACCAGGGACCAAGTTCAACAAAAGTTTCCTCATCTCATGGAGGAACTCAATGGAATGGGGACCATTGCTTCCTAAGGGGGGGGAATGATCTAGGTGGATATTGGTAGCCACCCGCCAATTCCACTTGGACCCCCACCATTGCTTCTTTCAGTTTTTCAATTTCCTTAATTGTAGCACAATTTACTATTTTTAGCAGTTTTCGGGTCCTAAACTTCTGGAATCGTTTTTAGGCCCTAAACGACATTTTTATGTCTAAAATTGTATTTTCCATCGCAGTTCTTTGAGAGATATTTCCAACGGGTTATCATGCGCGTCAAATGGAGATAATATGACCAAGCTGCGACCCCGAGAAGTTGGCTATCCAACTCACCCCAACGGGGCCCATAAACTCTTGGTGTTACATCTCCTCGGTTTAGGGTTTTGGTTGTTTAGGATTTTCTCTTATTTTTCAACAATAAAAAGGCCCTTGAGCCTGATTGTAAGGAAGTTCAGAGGCATGTAGCCGCCACATCTCTTCTCAGAGGTAAGCTACCATCGCCCTAGTTGGTTTATTTCTATTTCTGTTTGTAAGCATATTTCAATATTTTACATTAATGAAATGAAGTATTATTTCCGTTGCATCTTTGTGTTTATGGTTATCTCTGTAATTTGTTGTGTTCGTGTTTAAATCTGGATTAATTTGAATGTTGTATATAATGCAAGGACGAGGGAGCTTGTACACCAGTTCAAAAACTCGTTTAATTCACATTGCTTCAAGCTAAAGGTAAATTTGTATTTTGAATTGTCTTGTACTTTCAAGGTATGGTGCAAATAGTGCATTTAGTTTCGATAGTTGGGATTAATATCCAACAAATAATAGTGAAAGGGTATTTATAATACCACAATAAGAAGTAAAATAAAACTTCATGTACAAGTAAAATAAGGCACTAGAATGTAAAGGTAGACAAGTAGTAGTCTACCTGAGGGTCAATCCATTCCAAGTTGGGAAAGCCCATGGTTACAAGAAAATTTGGTACATTGTTGTAACAAAGTACATGAAATCTAAAAAATTCCTGGTTTATGAAGAAAAATTGTTAAGAAAGTTTACATCAGGAGTTACAACATTGGACTAGAAACCCTGAGGTAAATAGAAGTTACCAAACCCATGAGGGTTTTCATGCCAAATCTACAACAACCCTCAACATATCATTATTTATAATTATGTACACTATTCGAGAAAGGAAAACACATATTAAAAGGGAAAATGACATAAGTTCAAGAGTTTCATACAAAAAAACCCATTGTCAAACTATGCAAGGAATCATAATGACTAAGCCCTGAAAGGTTTCCCACAAAAGGTATTCTAACTAGTAAGGCTGAGGAGTGTGATAACTCCCATTATAATCATTTTTTTCTTTATATCATTGATACTATGTCCCTGTTATTTCATCTAACATTCTTGTTATACCTATATTAGATGCATGATTTTCATTTAGTACTACCTATATATTATATATATATATATATAATATATATATATATATATTATATATAGATAGATAGATAGATAGATATATTATATATATATATATATATATATATATATATATAATATATATATATTAATAATATATATATATATATATATATATTCAAGCACATATGTACCATGCGCATAATTCCCCTTTATAGGTGGTTTCATATATTATAGATAAATTTCTTCATATTCATACCAAAGTTAAGAAATGCATCCTATCTTGAATTTCAATATAATAATGCAAGGGGCTTATTCATACCATTTTATAGTTGCATTACTATTTACTAATCCTTTTCATGTGTCAGTAATAGCTTGGTGCAAGTAATTATATACACATATATTTGTTACAAGCCACACCTTATAGGTTATACAACATCTTGTGGTTTAATTTTAGTTGTTCAATCAATTTAAGTATACTTCAAGATTGCAATCACTCCTATGTCCTAAAATCCACAAATAGTAATATATCTTCTATGATTTCTAGAAATTATGTACAATTTCTCCTTCAAACTTTAACCCAAAAATTGTTTGTTTCCACGATTTCCTATATCACATGGCCTTCGTGTGACCGTTGTGGCACAAATGGATGACTGTAATGAGGCATGATCATAAAGGGTTTAGATTGATTCGTTTACAAACCTAAAAGGTTTATATTGACTCATTTGCAAACCTAAACAATTGGAACCCTAATCCCTCTGATAGAGCACTCTTTCCTCTGTGTTTCCTCTGCTCGGTGTCATCGCTGCATCAAGTGTTGCCCCTGTTTAACGTATGGCTAACAGTGGATGCATCGAGGTAATGAAACATGTGGTTACCCAACCACTCAACTTGACATTCCCTCAAGTAACGTTATGTTTTGTGGTTTAATGTTTTTTTTTTTAGTTGTTATCCTCCTCACTATATTTTTATTTTGGTGGAGGGTTTTCTAATGGTGGCCTTATTTGATGTTGTCTTCCACTTTTTGGGACAATCTGCTTAGCTACACCATGAAAACTAGAGCACTTCACTCCACACTCGTTTGGGGTTTATTTCGTGTTACAAGTTTCAATACCTACTTCCAAAGATTGGATATTTTCTATCATTAGTCTTAATTCTTTCTACATGAGCGCTGATATCCCTTGGCTCGACCACTCTAGGGATCAGAACAAGAAGGTAAAGTTGGGGTTACTTATTATTCTCTAGTTTTGGGACTAACACTATGTGTTGCTGCATTCATTCCCCTGCAAAGTTAAAATTTGCCAATAACCTTCTGTCTTTTTGTAACATCCCTCCATTTTATGTAAAACAATGCTAACCTAAGCTAAGCTAGGTTTGATGTGTAACAAGAAAAGTAAATACTTTTTTGACAATAATACTGAGAGGGGGGGTGAATCAGTATTATTGAATTCTTTTACCAAATCTTTCTTATTTATACTTTGACTTATTTTTGCATATCAATACCATAAATAATGAGCATGAACAGGAAAATCAGACAGTCACATCAAAGAACACCAGATATAAGGTGGAAACCCAATATGGGTGAAAACCACCTGCTGCAATATGTCTCTATCTTCTTTCAAATTAGAAACTCCTTTTACAATGGTCTTGTACTGGTGCAGTCCTTTACCAGTACGCAGGCTGCAACCTGCAGAGAGCTACAACTCTCTCTCGTTTTCCAGTCTCTCCTGGAAGGGAGCTACAACCCCCTACTTCTTTTCTTTCAAGGACCACTTTTCATTAATTTTCAAACTGGATCCATATACATCAAATGATTATCAAGTACATGTAAATTATACAGTCAGCTGTAATAACCAGATCAACAATAACAGAACAGAACCCATAACTCCTTATCAACAGAAAAATTCAACCAACAGAAGATCTTAACACAGATACGCAGGTTTTCTCTTTACTGGCCTGCGTCGTTACGCACTTCACCCTCTGTCTCTCTGCGTATACCCGCAGAGTTCCTTCTGTTGTACTGCGGATCCACGCAATGCTCCTTTCACTGATCTGCGTATAGTACGCACTCAAATGTACTATCGCGCCGCGTACTGCAAGGTAGGCACGCACCCAGAAGAACTAACGCGCCGCGTACTGTCAGCACAAGTACGCACCCAAAAACACTGTCGCGCCGCGTACTTAAACTGCAAGCACGCACCTGAAGCACTGACGAGCTGCGTACCCACGCACTTCTCCTTCGCCTCTTCTGCGTACCCACGCACTGACCCTTTGTTGCCTCTGCGTACCCACGCACTGCCACTATTGATCACCTGCGCACCTCTGATTAGGGCCAAAATATAGTCAGATACTCAGATCTGATCTTGCGCTCGAGAAATCACCCTTCACAGATTCGCTTTCAACTTCTCTTCTATAGATCAAGATTTTTAAACCGA